>CM023485.1:16045867-16138774 GCA_013339685.2 Hyalomma asiaticum | reverse complement strand
CTGGAATTAATCTCGGAAGACAGAAATGTGGCCAATCGAACTCGCTGCAGTAGGTCACGTGGTCATGCTAGCATCGAAACCCACGATTTCAAAAGCGTACACGATTTCGCGGACGGTGTTCTGCGCAGCGTGTCAGCTCTCTGTCATTTTGCATGTATACAGCTGAAAACGTGAAGCACGAGACATTCGCGTATGCTGAGTCTGCGATTGCTGTTGCTTACACGGGCTGCCTGCGGCAAAGCAATCCTGCGACAGCGGTGTGAAGTAAGTGGCTGAACGTGTCGGGCCCAACCATTTTCCTAACCGATTCGTGTCTTTGTCCGGTTATCATGACAAACCGCGAAAAAGTGTATGGTGTGGGAGCCGGTATGAACGAAGCCTTTCTGGTACTTGTGAGAACGATGTTTCCGCTTAGAGGACATCTCCAAGCACTCAAAGTCTGAAGTAGGAGTGCTGTCAAAAGTACTGTTCTCATTGTAAAACCGCACGGCAGACCCGCCCGTCATCTTGTATGGAAGGGTGCCGATAGCTTGTGCAGTCCTCGAGGGAGCGCATGTAGAAACCACATGGGCAAAGGAAGCTTCATCTAATTAAGTCCTCAAATTCTAGTGCTCGCCGTGTTCTTGTAAAATACGCACACAGGGACTGCGTTACTGATCAGCACAGCGAGACTTGGATCTCACACATCTTAAATTCTACCGTGCAGCATCTACGTCCTCGCACAAAAATGGAGAGGCAAGGAAGGCCCTTCAAAGATTCGACGGAGTGCGCACAGGCTGCGAGCATGGATGTTCTGCCACCAGTGGAGACCGTGCGCAAGCGTCTGGATGCAAACCTGGTTGCAAGTGAGTCTTCACTTTTGCGCCATAAATTATTTTCGTTGTCCGAGCTTCAAAGATGTGCATCTTACGTGTTTCCTCTTCCGTAGCAAAAGACGCGTAAATAGTTCTCGGCGTCAGTTAAGGGGGCGTTCGCAAGTTAGAAAAGCTAAGTTAGTGACGTAACTAGCATGAATAAAGGTGCCACTTTGATCGAATATTATCGCATCCAAGTCCCGTGCTCTTTACCCACAAGGTTGACAACTCTCAGTTGTTCTCTCAATCTCTACAGGGCACATGTCTGGATATTAATTTTGGTGTAGAGCAAGGTTTTATAGATTCCTTAGGCAACTCTGTCACTTCTGGAGTTTATTTGCATGCGCCAGTGTTTGAATCTCAAGTGCTTAAATGCTCAGGTTGTAACAGGATACTTGGCACCGAGCAAAGGTATAAAATTAACATTGCTTTTGGAAGAGCTACCTAGTTCTTGTTGGCACAAAAATGTGCTGGAACACTGGGGTTAACGGCACAATGTGGAGGAGTACATTTTAAAAACTGCCTGCTCCCTGAATGGTTGCATAAACTTCTTGTAGATTTCTTGGAGTTCAGTTTGATTTTGTGTTGCATGCCAATTGCTATTTGATGTTTTCGCATTTTGCCCATTTTGTACTGATCCCAGCACCACTTGTGTATAGTCTCATTGTCTTACTGCACTGCTATGTTTTATTCAGGCAGCGTAGCACACTTATGACTTCATTTTAGCAGCACAGTGAGTGTAGCCCACCCCACTGTCCAGTCTAGTGGCTATGGCATACAGCTGCTGATCCGAAGGTCACGCGATGAATTTGTGGCGCTGCGGCTGCATTTTTTTGTAGAGGCCCACGCACTGTGTGATGTCAGTACACTTTAAAAAAACTCCAAGTGGTTGAAACTCCGGAGCCCAAAGAACAGTATAGTAATGTTTGCATGTGAGAGCAAGAGGTGGGGACAAAGTATGCGGTTGAACTTCGCTCCTTCTATACCCCTTTTGCCAGCTTGAGCAATTTTGTTACTAGCATTCTTCATGGTAGAGAGGCTTCTTTGAACAAGTTGGCCAAGGTATGGGTATATCAATGGCACACACTCACTTGTCAGTGAGGAAGGTTTGAGTGGCTGCAAAGAGAAGAGTAGGCTCGAGTGTACTAACATATACCTTGTACATGCAGAATCGGCACATGCATCAGGCAAGTGTGTGCATGCTGCTGTCATAGCTTGGCTCAACCAACAGTCTCCTTGTCTGGAGTTTGTTTACTCCTGGCTGTGCAAAGGGAATCGTATGTGCACCAAGCGAATCGTTATTTCTTCCGAAAGCCTTTGCCAATCGCTTTTAGAACTGGATAGTGCATATACTGATATACTTTCAGCGAGCACTTCACAAGCACTTTACACCCTTTAACCATCCAGCAAAAGCAGGAAAATGGTGACAGATGAATGTACTATCTCGAAAGGTACATTTATCTTCACGCAAATGCCAAAATGGGCATAGCCCCGGTTTTTTTATAACTCGGCGCAAGGATCGCAGATAAAAGTACCTAATTTAGCAGCCTTTTTCCTTGGAAGTAAAACGGTTAAACTATACTAAGTGTTCTATTCAATAATTTGACCCATTAATATGTAAATTTGATGCCAGTTTTGAAATGTTTTCACACTTTGGTGCATAACATTTGAGATAGGGTCAAGGGTGTTTAAGAGACTGAATTGGAGAAGTTCTCTGCTTCTTTTTGGCAAACTAGGCATCTAACAATGTTAAGTGCTACATCGAAAGGTCAGGCGATTAAATGGCAGCTTTCTGTTACATGTGAGCACATATGGAGGTAAGTGCATATTCCTCTTTTTCTTTTCTGTCTGTCCCTGCAATGGGAATTTCTATTAACACTGTGATTTAAATATTTCGCATGGCCTGGAAAAAGCAGGAGGATTGCACACTAATTGCTGACCTAATCTACAAAAAAACTCTTCACAGTGCTCGTGTCTGTCGTGACAGCCATAAAG
This sequence comes from Hyalomma asiaticum, assembly GCA_013339685.2. Lineage (NCBI taxonomy): Eukaryota > Metazoa > Arthropoda > Arachnida > Ixodida > Ixodidae > Hyalomma > Hyalomma asiaticum. The sequence goes on along the minus strand of CM023485.1, from coordinate 16,135,925 downwards.
CACAAGCAATAGTGACAGGCGACATCTACATACTTTCACACGGGTTCTTAGGTTGGCCGTTTGCTAGGCAGCCACATGACCTTGTGAGAACTAATTTCCATGAGGCACTCGGATAATGTGCGTTGACATGAACTTGGGCATTAGTATACTATACTGTGCATGGCAATCTTGAGGACTGGTTCAGGAAGTTCATGCAATTTGTTTGGAAAAGGAGATTGTTATGAAGGCTAGCAAGGTGTTGTATGTGTATATATCTGCAGGGGAAACATGGCTTTTTTTTTTTTCCAGGTTCAGCACTAAGGTATACTTGCGCATAAGACCACGAGTTGGGGGCCGGAATTTCACAAGCCCGGCATTTCAGCCATGCAATGACAAAGTTGTAGAGTCCACAACAGCTACTCTGGAACATCGCCGTCAAAAACGGTTCAGCTTTACGAAGGTAAGTTTCACAGCCATTACATGCACAGTACCACTGTCACCTTGCATACCAGCCAACTCTCCCAATTCTCTGGACGCCTCCCAAATCTTACTCAATCTTCTGGATTGTGTGGGTATAGCCATAATGTCTGGAAATAAAGCACTGATCCCGCTGCAAGAACAAAGTAGCAACATGTTCACAGTGTGAGGTGCTGGTGATAAATTGGTTTTCATCAATCTGCCCTCGGGCTGCACGGGGCAGAAATGCATGGGCTGCCAGTAATCGATACAAACATCCCTTTCTTGTAAAAGATACAGTAGCCATCCTACTTGGGTCTCTGGCTCTCGTAGTCTAGCTGTCTCCGCTACAACTGCGCTTAACGACATACCAACTTTTTCTCAGTCAAGTCTCGCGACAGCGAGGCACCTAGTTAGTGCAGAGCCAGATAAAAAGTGACATATAATGACTATGGGGACTTTGCTAACTCATTCTTACATAGGGGGCAGCATGACACTGCTGTGGACAGGTTTAGCTCTTTCTTATCTTTGTGATGTCATGTCTCTTCACAATCGTTTTGTGTGCATTGCATTTACCCAAGCAGTACAGAGTCCTTGGCTAAGATTTACCAGTGCCACTGGCGAGTCGGCGCAGAAATGCAGCACACAGATCAGCATCTTTCTTGCATGCTTCTTCTCCGTCTCTTCATATTTCTAGATTTCTCGTTGGGGAATATTATGTACTGCAGTAGAGCATTTTCAAGCATTCATTAAGTTGTTCCTCAATGCCACATCCAAAAGTAAACCTCAGCTGTTGGCTTTGCTTCCTTATGCACCCAGGTGTTCCCAGAGGGAAGCAGCCAGGAGCAGCTGTTTCGGGAGGCTGTGCAGGATCCCGTGGATGATTTCATCAACGGAGCCAATGTACTACTCTTCGCATATGGCCCAACATCTGGTGGCAAAACATACACGATGCAGGGTCCTCCCATAGATCCAGGAATAGTGCCTCGCACACTTGATAGGCTCTTCAATCTCCTTGGGCCTCAGGTTAGGGCCTTCTCAGTTTCCATTTTTCTTTTCTTTCCCTGTAGAGAAGATCACAGGGTATGAAAGCTCAAACGCAGTCAACTAGCATTGCTAAAGACAGTATGTACAGGCGCGAGCAAAACTATACGGACCACGGCATCGCTTGGCTCACAGGCTCTTCGCGACACCTCCGTCACGTCAGCTGCGATCGACAGCAGCGCTACGTGCAAGCAGCATCCCTTCTTAATGTAGGGCCTGTCTGTTTTTCCAACTGTGAACAAATATTTTCCACCTTTCTCTTCCTAACGCTAAGCGCTCTTCGGTATCTGAATCCACGGGTTTATATGACGATAGCGCTTCGTGAAACTGATCTCTTCATTGGCACACCGGTCAATGCAGGCCATGAAGGCAGTGATACCGCTATCAAGGCAGATATGTGGCGTTCTTACCGCTGATGAGTGCTGTGCGTGGAAACGCAAACTAACAATGCGGTGCACGGCACTGAAAAAGTTGCATGCTAGCGAGTAGACTCATTTCCGGCGGAGCTCTCCGGTGGCCGTTAGGCGGCGTTCCGCTAGGTGGAGCGGAAAGCCAGTTTGGCACGAGCTCGCGTGGTCCGTATACTTTTGCTCGCGCCTGTACATGTCTAATATGTGAGCAGCTTGTTGCAGTTTATCTCCTTACCATTGGTGTTTGTAGAATTCGTGCTTTGACCACTAGCTGTCACTCCTACGCTACCATGGCCTTCACTCAGCAGCCACGGAAACAGTGTGCACATGAGTTACAGCCACATGGCACTTCCTTACTTATACCATCCACCCACGGTTGTGCTAATATTCAAAAACTTTGAATAACAAAATAAATAGTAATCGTTAATAAATTTATAGTAAATTAAATGTAGTACTCGAATCGAATGGTGCATAATCAAAATGCCAAATATTTTTTAAAAATTTGACATGTGCTCAGCACCGATGAGAATACAGTCGGACCCTGCTACAACAACGCCGCTTCAACGAAATTTCCGGTACAACGAAAAGTCTATTCCCCGTCAGCAGTACATAGGAGTCAATTCATAAATGTTCTTGCTACAACGAACTCATTATTTGTGCCGTTTCGCTTCAATGAAATTTGACTATGCAATTCCTTGCTCGAAAATTCGATCTGCTGTGCAGTAAACACCATTCCAAACATTTTGGTGCATTTCAGAAGATAAAAATATGTCTACAAAGTCGAAATCATGTTTTGGTACCACCAGAAGCGGCCATTGTTGACTGCGTGGTTGACTACCGATGTCTGTTGAGATAGCGCGCACGACCACCTCCATCCTACTGACACCCCTTATGGTCTTTCGCCCGACGAAAGACTGCCTGGGCGTTTCCTCTCTGCTTCAGAAGCAAGCGACAACGGCCTTCGCACACGATGCGCTGTGATATAATTAGTTCGTTCGGTGGAGATGGCCGAGTCGTTTCATCTCTGCTTTAGCCGTGTTTGTCTCCAGCGCTAGCGCGCTTTGACATGTGCGTAACACGATGCGGAGGCAGTGTTATTGAGTTGGACTTTGTGCAGAACTACGGCGACTGCAAAAACGCCAAAAAGTGTTCGTGGGTGGCCATAACTGGAGAATAAAATTTTCTCATCATCGCATTCCTCCCTTATATCTGTGCTGAGCCTGAGCCTCTTAGTTGTGCGCGCTGCGTGATGTCAGAGATTGCCGCGATGCAATCTCTGACACCACGCCCCGACCATGCGTAGGCTTAGCTGGGCAGCCTGCGTAGCACGCATGGCAGCATGCGGCAGCACGCGTGAGGGAACTGATCATGTTACACTGCTTGCAAGCGGCTACGCCCGGCAACGTGCGGCAGTTTTACCGGGACTCGGGAGTTATGAATCGGCGCACCGAATGTCTTCGAGATGCCACGGATCAAGCGAAACGGGCAAGCCACAGCACGGCCGTTCGAGGGACTGCAGGGGTTCAATGTAGGCGGTGTGTTCATTATGGGAGTATGACATTTGGTTTTATGAATGTGATTACTGAGGACTTTCTTCCGTATCTCAAAAAATGAGTGCACGTTACAGTCTGTTTCACTTTGTTTGGTAGTGGGAAACGAGTACGCGTTACAATCGAGGGCGTGGTAGAATAGAGCAAATCTCCCGGATTCTGTTACTGCTAATTTAGCAGGTATGGTTTCAGTACTAGCGGTTTCCAAACCCTCGGACTACTGCCACGATACCACGTGCAAGGTTGAGGCCTAAAAGTTTATTTGTTCTACCAGGTCAGGTCTGTTATATTTTTTCGATTTCACAACAACGAAATTTCTGCTTCAACGAAACCTTTCCCGCGCACTGTCAGTTTTGTTGTAGCGAGCGTCGGCTCTACTACAAAGGAAAAAACGTTGGAATTGTGAGGGGTTATATTTTTTCATAATCAAACTACCGTGATGCATATCGCCTAACCTTTTACAGGACTATGGAGGCTTTATTGATTCCCAAATCTAGACCTTTTTGTCCAAGATTGCAGTGCCACAGAAGCGAAAGCTTCGTCAGTCTACTGTCATCGTAATGATATCAGTAATTTTGTTTGCCGAGCTCTTGGCATAGAGGAAGCAATAAAGCTACGAGAGGGCATTGCGTATCAACCTTGCAGCCTAGTCGTGAAAATATAAACGGAAGAATCATGGCAAATAGGCCTCAGTCACGGGATAGGCAAGCAGTAGATTGTGTGGTCCAAACGTCGCCTATGGTTATTTAATATTTCAAAGGCCCTAGTCACTGCTGCATGCAAGCGTACATGTAAGCCATGTAAACGTGTGTACTTTTGAAAGGTGGCCCCATAAATATGTGGCAGGTCTTTTGGGCACACCTTATTATTTCACCACGGCCTTGGTGAAATAGTTGGGCGTCTGTCATTGTCGCGGTAGGCAGGGAGGCGTCTGCCACTGCCACCAGCTAGCTACCGGTAAAATAGGGACAGACATTCTTCCGGCCTGGCGCTCGGCAGAAGGACTGTACTGTAGTGCTTGGGAGGTCGCCCACCCTTGTAGGAAATGGGTGGCATCGGACCACCCGACCTAAAATAAGGTCACTCCTCCCCCTCTCTTCTTTTTTACTGGGGGGGGGGGGTTCGATCTAATCAATCTTCCTTTGTCAATATGTGCGAATACTTTCAATGCCCACAAAATATTTGGGCTGTTTTGAAAAATTTTGCTTGCTATTCGAAATTTCAAATAACAAATGGAATAGTGCATATCTATTCACTATTTGAAGTTGCTCGAAGTTTCGTGCCTGTTTCTCGTGCCCCAATGTAGGAGGTTGTCTCTATTCCATGTGGTAGTTCACACAATTTATTGCATTCCTTGACCATTCTTGGCTGTTGCATCGTACCATATCCCCACATCATCATTTTGTCAGATGAATTACCAGTTACAGCATCTACAGAACCATTTCTTATTACCTGCACTTTAAAGACTGGCCAAAGTAGCCTCATTTGTATTGTATATACTAGTGGTGTGTGCATGTTTGAGTTTTGAAATATTTTTATAATAGCGTTTGCTATTTGATTTGCACCAACGCTTTACTATTTGAACTATTCGAAGTTTGCTATTGAGAGGAAAATATGCTACCGTATTTACACGATTGTAGGTCGGCCCTTTCTTTCAAATTTGACAATCCAATGTTGGGGGGTCGACTTAGAATCGAAGTCGAACTGTGTGCCGCTAGTAACGGCAAGAGAAACGAGAAATTAGGGGTGCTGCTAGGTGGGGACAGCTTTGCGCCCTCGTTTCCATGGTCACGGCTGAAGCGTAGCGTATTAACTTTACCATTGCCTACATTCTGGCGCAAGTAAAGGTGATGCCGACTTTGAAAGTTGGCGTTCCCGATCTGTGCCCTTTGGCCACCATACCTAGAGCGACTAACCTCCCACCGTCGTGTCGGAAGTGTATTAACGTGAATGCACGCCGCTACGTTAGCGCCGTGCATTGAATCAAAGGACTCGCTAGTACTCATTTTGTTTATTTGAGACGAACAACTCTCTTCTTGATTGCCAGTAACGTACTCGCGAATAAATGGAAATCGCGAGCGGCCACTTCCATCTGCCGCCATGTTTGTTTTGGTATCGCGCGGCAGCCGCTGCCGGTGGCTTTGATGGAGTCATCTCGCTGTGAATGTGTTCTCTTAATTGCGAATAAAGTTTCCCGCTCAACCCACAGCGCATGATTATTGCGCGTTTTTATGCAAAAGCTGTTCTTTTTTAAAATCTACCGAGTGCGCACGGCTCTTGTGGGAGCATCAACCATTGATGGAAGAGCCAACGTATAGGGGGTACTGGTAGTTGACGGAAGAGCTTCGCTTTGGTACAATTTTCAAAGCGGCCGTGTCGCCGCGTGCGTCTGTGTTGTGCTGAATCGTGCCGTCTGTCATGAGTGCCCTGGGCCCTAAGAACTATCGGCGCTCGTTCACAGCAGCGTTAAAACGGGCTGCTATTCTCCTTGCTGAGGAGACTAACAACTGCGCAGCAGGACGCAAGTTTCGGATTGGTGAGCGTGTGGTGCGGCAGTGGCGGGTTCAGCGTGAGGAAATCTCGTGCGACTCCAAGCGCCGTGGCTTTAGCGGGCCGAAGTCTGTGCGCTTTCCGGAGCTGGAGAAGAAGCTTGCGGCATACGTGACTGATTTACGCGATCGGTCGCTGTTGGTCGCCTGTGATATGATCACTCAACAAAACAAGACCGTGTCTGTGCTTCTGAGGCAGGGATAGCAAAGGCTCACTTCAAGGCTAGCAGGGCTTGGGCATTGAAATTTATGAAGAGGGCAGGCTTTTCTCTGCGTCGACGCACCAGCGTGTGCCAAAAGGTGCCGGCCGCATCGGCAATGCCGACCGAACACCCGTGTACTTCGACATGACCAGCAATACGACAGTGACCGTGAAGGGTGCACGCGATGCGAACCGTGCTTGAATATTTTTTTTTTTTTGTGGGATGCAATTTTAGGGGGGTCGACCTACATTCGAGTCGACTTACAATCGTGTAAATACGGTATGTCTGGTGAACAAGAGGCCCGCTTCTGCACGTAGTACGCTTTGTCGCATAACACTGTTGTGCTGCTGCAATGTTAACTCGTGCACATACACTATTCTTGTTCTTTTTCTAGGGACATGGAGGGAGATCACTATTCATGCAATAAATTCTTTTTGCCTGTGTTTTACAGCACATTCGTCTAATTTAACATATTATTGAAAAAAATGTTAGATTTGCACTCGAACATTAACATTTGAATGTGCTTCACACTCAAAATTTTGCAATTGGCACTGCTCTAGTATTTACAAGATTGTAAATTGACCGGAACATAGATCGATATCCTCCCCCCTCCCTTAATATCATAGCCTTAGTCAGCAAATATCAAATCGGAAGAAAAAAAAAAAAAACTGGTGGCCCAACTTTGTATTTCAAATTTCAACGGTTGGTTGACTTCCAATTGTGCAAAATGCTAAAAGCTAGCTCTTGGCCTTTTCCGATGTAAGCGTCTGTTGCGAAAAATCCTTAGATGGTCAGAAGCACACTGCAGCCATCCGCTACCGTGTCTCACAAACACTCTTGTTTCATTGGTATAAACTTCCCATAAGTTCTTCAATCTGCACCATTATCTGAATATGTACTGCTTCTCTTTCCTCCACTCAGGTGTGCAAGGGGGCACCAGTGCGTCCTGACTGTTTTGACGACTTCGTGCAACTAAGCGAAGAAGAGCAGGCCTTCGCGCTCTTGCAGAAAACCAAATTGTTGGGTGAAAAGAGCGCCCGTAGTGCTGCAGATTTCAGCACTTTTCATTTGCCTGCAAATGACAGCGACGGGTCACTGTTTCTATCGAACAGTGGTGACTGCAGCTATAGTGACAGAGCACAGGTGCGTGTGTTTTATTGCGTGCGTCTTTATAAGACTTGATAATTAATCCATACTCCTTCACTTACCTTGCTTATCGCAAAACCACACCATCATGCTATCGGGAACTTTCATGTGCTGCAAGTATTGTTGTTCATGTACTGAAGCTAAACACTTGCACAGTGCGAGCCGAGCTGATACATTATGACCTTCTTGTAAGAGACACTGATGTAACAGACAGGCAGGTATAAGGGACATCCAGATTTCTGCTTTCATAAGCACAAGCAAGATGCAGCATCTAGTGCATACACACACCTTTCTCTTGATGGGTACTAGTACATCATCATTTACGATCTGAGCATAGCTGCCAAATGCACTCCAACCCGTTCTTATTCTACATGTTACAGTAGAGTCTCAATGATACAAATTCCTTGGGGCCGCGCAAAATATATTTCTATCGTCCCAGAAATGTTCCATTCCAAACAAGGGAACTTGCACAAGAAGCACAAACATGACCTTTATTGCTCTCAACTTTCATACGTGTGCGATCCTTTGTGATTCTCTGATAGAGATGTGTCAAGCAAGTCCAGTCTAGAAAGAACGAAACCGATCAGCCGTTTCATTGTTCACACTGTCGCCATTTATAGGTGGGTAGACGCGTGGATGAGATTGCGAAAAACAGTAATTTTTTAAAAGGCATCTCATTCAGCACCTGCAATGCCTAATCTAAGCATAGCCAATATGCTTTCGGTGAGAGCGTAGAAGTACTTAAATACTACCGTAATTACTCGCGTAATGGATGCACTTGCATAATAAACGCACCCTCCAACATTAGTAGCCCAATTGCAGATTTTTTTCGCCCGCATAATAGAATGCACCCCAACTTTGAGTCTCTGCAGTCCCGTGAACTTCCACACTTTGGCCTTCCCACTTAACTCAGTTCGCAGTGTCTGGGTGCTGTTTGGTGTGCCGATTTGCAACTCCCGCATCCCGGCGAAATTGCCACAGGTTGCCAGGCATCGCTGCGTGCAATCGGCAGCAACATCATTTACTCGGAGTGCTGCATTCGTCGGCACTGTCGCAGTTCCCTCAGGCTCGCTGCAGTGTGCTGCCATGCATGCTGTGCTGGCTGGCACAGCTAAGCCTAAGCATGCTCGGGGCGTGGTCTGCATGTTAAGCATGACGCTTGAGATCTTTAAGATCTCGGGCATCCTGCTTAACATGCGTGACTGAGCGGTTCAGCACACATATGGGTGTGAAATGCCACGATGAGCAGTTTTGCGTGCGGTGGTGGGAAACATCTACTTTCCTGTTATGGTCACCTGCTGCTGAAAGCTTCTGCGGCTGGGCGTCTTGAAGATCGCATCGGCGACGTAGTGACTTTGGTTGGCCACAAGCTGGCCAAGCCAGCGCGGCGAGTATCGGCCTACACATCATGTACGCCGTTACACACGGGACCGGCAGTGACACAGAAGCTACAGAAACTATGCGCGCCAAAGACCGCCGCGCCGCTAGTTTGTTTTTTCGCTGGTGACCGTTCGACAGCGCGGAAAGCGCGTAGGAGTCGGCCATTTTGACGCCGACGGCGATATGGTAACAGTGTCTCTAATTCGCACTCTTTAACATGTATACAACGTTTGGACTCATTTTATCAGAAAAAAGGTGCGCGTTAGATTCGAGTAAATATGGTACGTTCCCATATTTTTGCATGCGGCTCACCTGCACCCTAATTCTGTAATGACTCAATTATTCTACATATTCTATATAGTAGCTTATTTGTATCGTTTTCTTTATATTCAACAGGTGTTGCTGTGGCTCTCATTTTACGAAATTTACAACGAGGGCATCTATGACCTCCTACTTCCGTCTTTTGAGTCGTCCACCAAAAAGAATGGGAGTCAGCGGCGCACCATTCTGAAGTTGGGTGAAGACCGTGATAAACGGACATTTGTACGAGGGCTCGTTGAAGTGCCTGTGCACTCTGCTGACGAAGCACATCGGCTGCTATGCCTGGCACGGAACAACCGGACATTTGCGGAGACACAGCTGAACCGCAGTTCTAGCCGCAGCCACTGTGTCTTCACAGTTCGGCTTTTAAGCTCTAAAGGGAACAGCCGTAATGGCAGCCAGGACTGGCACGTCAGCACATTGATGCTTTGTGACCTGGCGGGCTCGGAGAGGCCGTCTAAAGCCGGCACAGACGGGTCACGGCTTCGTGAAGCTGGCCGCATAAACACCTCTCTCATGGTGCTTGGCCGCTGCCTGGAGGGTCTACGTAACAACAAGGACCTGCCAAAGAAGGCTCCTGTGCCATTCAGAGAAAGCAAGCTGACCCAGGTAAGATTGCATCACGGGCCTGCAATGCAGCCCAGATTTTATTGCCACAATTTCGGTAATGCACTGCTTGGCATCAAGCATAATTGTCCTTTCTTGATGAAAAAGCATGATATGGTTCACTGAGTAAGGAAGCCAGTGTCCGCAGAGATGAACTGGCATCTAAATTCTCATTAGCTGTGATGCCAAAATAAATGCATGACTTAATGGAGTGGAAGGAAGAGTTGTTGCTTGTGCACCAGATATTGCACAAGGGGAGAGGGCATTCCCACATTATGCTCATCCTCTGAAGCCTGTGTTAGTGCAACAAAAGTTTTTTAATATTGCCTATTTTTGGCTTTGCAGTAGCAGTGAAATCTTGTTACAGTGGAACCCCGTTCATACGTTTTTCAGCGGACAGGGGCGAAAAAACGTAACAGCCGGGAAAACGCAAGAGTGAGGAAAGCTCCCAAAATGAATGAGAACAGGGCCGCTTTGATTTCAAACAATTTATTTCAGCAAGGTGAGCCATCTATAGGTCGCCGACCGATAATCCGGACAGCCGCGCAGTACCGCTAGTGCCAACATAGGCTTATTGTGATAAAACCGGCTGATATTTCGGACGGTTTCTAGCTCTAAATTAGATAATTTGGACCCCGTTCGCGGCTGTCGAGCGCAGTGAATGGGCCGCGATTATAGCCTTTGGCGCCCCGATAAAAGAAAGTATGGCCTCGGAGATCGCAATCAAAACTGTGATCATTGAGGTTTAGTTCCAGCGTGACGCGCCAATTTTGGAGGCAAGTCGCCCAGTCACTGCGATCACCGCATCCTGTTCCGGCACCCCGTGCGTGGTTTGTGATTGCGAGTACCGCTGGTCGCGTCGGGTCCGCGATCGCTCGATAGCGCTTTCACGTTCAGTCTTCAGTGCTTGTTAACCGTATTTACGCGCATAATTGGCGCCCTCGCATAATTTACGCACCCCTGACATTTAGCCAGCAATACAAAAAAAAAAATCTCTTATATTTTGCGCTCGCCGTCCGGCCCAAACCAGCGCACAGAGACTTTGGGCAGCCACGCGGCCGCGCCCCTCGCTGCGCAGGCGAGCACAGGCATACGCAAAAGGGGCTGCGAGTTCGATGTTCCTTTTTCCGATTCTTTTCTCCGGAAGCCCCCAGAGCCCAAAGTACGGTCGCTAGAATAAAAGCACTCGAGTGGGGCCGACGAAAACGGCTGAAGCAGGCATCAAACGCGCCGGCACATCTCCGTCGCTCCGAGGCGATAACATCGCCCCTATCGGATCGCCTGCTGTCGAAGCGGGGAGGAAACGCCCCGTCCATCTTTAACAAGCATGAAAAGACGCAAAAGCGGGAGGGAGGGTAGGGAGTGTCGCTCGGCTGCCGAGCGATCGCATGGCTGTTGAGATAGCGTTGGCGCTATCTCGGCAGCCATCAGCAGGCGGCGATTCCTGCAAGCGTGACCAAGACTGTCAAAAGTAAAATCAAAATAGCGATGCCCGGGCGGGTACGGCGCGCCAGGTTGCGACGCATCATGTGGGAACACGCCACAGTTGTGACGTAACAGCGGGGTTTGCAATACATGGGACCCTATGGGAGCTATGCCGGGACCGATGAAAGACAACGTAACAGCCGGGAAAATGCAGCAGTGAGGAACGTAACAGCGGGATTCCACTGTATATTGAAACTGTGTGTAGACATATTTATTTTGAGGTTGAAAATGTGTGGTACTCTATGGACATGTTATGAAATGTTCAATGGGCATTATATATGGAAGTTCATCTTGCATACTGAAGCTCATCATATCAAGGTTTGTCTGTACTTGAATCGTGGTTGCCATTTTGGCATAGGATAGTGAATGGTGTAGGAGATAAACGTATCTTGGTCATGCAGTACAAACAGGCCACAATAGTAATAAGGGAACACTATAGTGAAAGAAGTATTCTGTGAGAAATGCCAAAGGTGATACGATGGCATCAAAGTGCTACAGTTACGACTTGCTGCACCAAAACAATAGTATTCCACTAAAATTGCACCATGTTGATCCAAATCGCAAGACTGATGACAGCGGAATTGGATCTGTGCTCTCTACCTTGAGCAAAACCTGAAAGTCAGTGCTAATTGAAGCCAAGAAAGGCAGACTTTGGATTGAACTATAGTAATCCCTCATCGTAACAAAATCAACGAGACAGCGAAAAAGTTCGTTATGAGTGGTGATTCTATATAGTGCCATATAAATGTATGTACGGGCTGCATCCCATTTTTCCAAAGTACATTGCCAGGAAAGAAAAAAAAAAAGTCCGCGTAAGGGGCCTCAACCCTCCCATTCCCTCAAACCACAAGTGTTCAAAATGTGCGTGCTTTTGTGAGCTTCAAGGCACCGTCGACAGATGGCAAACTCGCGCCATCGATCTTGTGCTATACATATTGGCGTTAGCATCACTAACTCCAGTTTTGTGCATTGTTTGGTTGTTTGCTCATGCTTTACATGCCATTTGGCTCTTTTGTACTGCTGGTGTGTTTTAGTCCAGGAATTTATATTTTTGCACTATGGGCAAGTGCCTAAAGAGGTACATGGCTGGATTTGCTCACAGTTGAGTTTGCTCTCGAACATGGCGAAGTGTGCAGCCGGCACAAAATTTGACATGGACGTGAAGTGCGTTCAAAGACTGTGTACTCGGAGCGTTGAAGAGCACAAGCGGTAAAAAGCATACTTTTCGAGGTAAACCATTAAAGTTTCCTGAATAGGAAGAAGGGCTACATGGGCTATGCGATGGAAGTACACGGCAATGGCTATGCATTGACAATGGACATGCTGCGCATGAAGGCTCAAGTCATGGCACATGCGAAACGCATACGGCACGATGATTTCAAAGTTAGTGCCGGCTAGGTGTGAAGATTTTTGAAGTGGAAGGGTCTCTCTTTTCAGCGAAGGACCACGCCGTGGCTTCCCGACGACTACACTGACAGGGTGCTTAGCTTTCTCAAATATGTTATTGGCCTCTCCCATGAACTCAATTATGGATTGTCTCAAATAGCAAATGTTGACCAGACCCCTGTGTGGTTTGACTGTCCCAAAAACAATACAGTAGGAGCCAAAGAGAAGAAGACCGTTGCCGTACAGGCTAATGGTGCTGAGCACCAACACTGCACAGTGATGCCTTGTTCATGGTTGTGCCTGCAGAATCCACTGCAGCTGCAACCTTGATCACTGGAGATGTGATCATAGGTTACTTCTGTGCTGATGTACTACCGCATTTATTCGAATATAGGTTGACCTTGTTTTTTCAAAAATGCTGCTCATAATCGGCTGTCGACCTATACTATTCGTGATGAAAGCGATCAAAAGCACTGAGCTGATGGTGTTCAACTGCCACGCCCGCTGTTCTTCAAGCAGCTCCTGCTACGTATGCACATTATATACCATAAAATCTGGAATATGGACCGCACCAGCCCCCCTTTTCCGACTAAGTAATTAAGAAAAAGAAAACTTATTCATGCTGCACACCCTGTCAAAGCCCCCGCGAAATGCAGCCACTCCGCCATGTTTGCACCCGCGAATTCTCTAGGTAGGTCGTGAAGTCCCTAGCCGTGCTGCCTGTCGGTGCGTAGCCGCACTGGCCTGAGGCCTCCTCTGGCCTCGCTCTTTGTTCATCGTTCGATCTGACGTGACTGTTAGCACTTGCTTTAGCGTGATTGCAACGATGTCACGTCGGCAGAGCTGCACAGCTGACTTCAAGTGTCAAGTCATACTTTTTGCCAAAAACTCCAGCAATTGTGCCGCTCAGCGCGAGGTTGACATCAACGAAAAGTTGATCAGGGGTTGGCGGAAGCAGCAGGACTGACTGTTTGTGTGCAACGGATGGTGTCGTGAGTTTCAACGCCCAGCAACCGGCAGGCATGACTCTCTTGAAACAGAACTGAGGCTCCACGTGTAAGAGGAATGCGCCAAAGGCCTCCCGGTTTCCTGCGAGGACATTCAAACAAAAGCCAGACAGTTGGCTCAACGAGACAGGATTGACCGGTCAACGTTTAAGGCAAGTCGAGGCTGGGTCCAAAAATTCATGTGGCGGAATGGACTGTCTCTTTGTCGTAGGACGTAGGACAACCATCTGTCGGCGTTTGCGGGCGGAGTATGAGGAATGGCTGATAGTTTCAGCGTTATGTGTTAAAGCTCTGGCGTCGGAAGAATTATATTCTCGGCCAGATAGGGAATGCGGACCAGACCCCAGTCTACTGACATGCCCACTCGCACGACAGTCTCAACCAAAGGAGTCAAGGACGTGCGCCTGTTGACAATAGGTCATGAGCACACACGATTCACTGTGATGCTGTGCTGCACGGCAGATGGGACGAAACTGCTGCCGCACATTGTATTCGCCGTAAAACCCTCCCGAAGAATGAGCTGTTCCCCAATAACGTGATCATCCGTGCAAATGAAAAGGGGTTCATGAATGAGGCGATGGTCGAAGAGTGGTTTCAAGCGGTTTGGATGAAACGGCCGGGAGAAGACATGCGCCTGCCAAATATGCTGGTCCTTGATTCATTTAGAGGCCACATCTGCCCGGGCGTCAAGGAGGCCCTACAGAAAGCAAACACATACCTGGTCGTCGTACCTGGCGGTACGACGTCCCGGCTACAGCCACTTGACAAAGCCATCAACAAGCCCTTTAAGGACCGGGTGGCAAAAAGTTATAAAGAGTGGCTCATGAAGGAGGATGCCGCAATGACGCCGATGGGACGCCGCAAGAAGGCTTCCCTCGGTGAAGTCGCAACGTGGGTGAAGGACTCATGGAATGACCTGCCAGCGGCAATTATCGTTTATGCATTTAAGAGGTGCTGCATTTCTAATGCGCTCGATGGCACAGAGGACGGCGTCATTTGGAATGGCGAGGATGCCTGCCAAGAATCGGACAACTTCCCTTCATCTGATGAAGATGACACTCCCGACAGTGACTAGGGCGCTAAGTTAATGTGAATAAATGTGTGCTATGTTTGAATTTGTTCCCCCCCCCCAAAAAAAAATAAAGAGGTCTACCTATATTCGTGCCCGACCTATTTTCGAATAAATACGGTAGATGAATGCTGCATCCACTGTGGACACATCTGTGGTCACTAGTGATGGGATCATAGTGTCAGCGGAATTCCGCTATCGCGATACTTCGACTCTCAATGCTATTCGCAGATCATATGTGACCAAACCAAAAGTAGCTTGCCACAGCCACCGCGGATCAATCCTTCATCACTATTAACTCGATCGTGAATGACACTTTTCCATTGCATGCTGCGGTAGACACAAATAGGCATGGTGTGGTTTCAGGGTTCTGACTCTTGTCAGGACTCGTGTTGCCTTCCAGCCAGGATCTTCAAGGCAGCAATGAAGAGTTAGAGGGCCTTTGGGAGAGAAATATGTACGTTTATTTACAACATGTTAGTAGCCGACTGCTTTGATCTCAAGCTTCCTCCATTTGATTCAACAGCCCGTTCACGAAGGCAAGACTCGGTTGAGGCTGCTCCTCCAATCCCGTGTCGAAGGTCCTAGTCCATTCCAAAGGGGGAGAATGTTATGCAATTCCCTTTTAATTGTCTCCTTCACCAAGGCAACCTTTCTCGCTTCCGGGCCACACGAACGCAGTAGGACACGTTTGGGTAAAGATGTGACGTCATTTCTTGCTGAGGTAAGGGTGAAGTCTATACCAGACCAGCACTCGCAATGCTTTCGCCGGCGCCACTTCGTTTCCGGTTCTTGGTACAATAGCTTAGTCATCGAGCTTTTGCTGGCGCCACCTCGTTTCCGCCTTTTGGTTGCAACACTCTGCTGTTCGAGCTAATGATGATGGCCATTCGGACTGCACTGCTTCGTTTCGTTGAGATGCTAATTTGGTTTTGCATTTTTGCGTCTATTTGCGGCGCTTCACACTTGGTGAACTCCAAGGATTGTCCTAATTATCTGAGGTGCAGTGTGTGTGTGTGTGTGTGTGTGTGTTGTGGGTGTGTTGTGTGTGTCAGCTTCATTTTTTTAATTTGGCACTAAAGTTCTCAACCTAAATGTCAGTGCCACGTCAAAGATTTGTCTTGTATCTTGACCACACCGGCTTGGTAAAGCTTTCGGAAACTTCCATTTTCTTTTTCTGTTTCATCAAATGTCTTAACATTTAAAAAATGGCACTGCTATTATTCTGGAAAGGTAATTTATTGATGCACATGAGCTCATTTTTCTCTTTAGTGCTCCCATAAATGCTGCCTGACATTACGCATTACAGAGGATGAATATTAACAGTTGGATGGATTGCATGTGTAACTGAAAAATTTAATGATCCCCTTCATGAATGCTTCGTTTCATGTTGCAGTATGTGTGCATTTATATTGTATATTTGTAATGTGCCTGAATCGGCACAATTTTTTTCTTTCACTGTGCTTACGTAGGTCATGCAGGCCTACTTCACAACAGGAGGTCAAGTCTCTCTGATCGTCAACATCTGCCCAGCCATGTCCATGCTGGAAGAGTCGCTGAATGCATTGGAATTCTCGGCTGTTGCCATTGAAGTTGTGCCACTGCAGTTGGAATCGCGGCACACTCGCTGCAAAGAGGCAGTCCGTCGCTTGACCGAGCGATGGCACAATGCAAGTGGAAGTGCAGGGTTGCCTGCCGACCCAGTTGCATCTCCAGCTAAAGATGTCACAGTAGCTGCAGCCTTGGATGCGGATGAGGCTGAGGAGCTTTTCGAGACTATCGAGGCACTTCAGCGTGACATGGACGACATGCGGGGCCAGCTTGAGTGCGTGTACATTTGATTCATACTGCTGTGCTTCTCAGTGAGCATATTCGGTTTACAAGTCCCAAACGGCTCTGGTTGGGCCTAGGCACCTGTGGCACATTCACTTTTCATGGGGATCTCCCAGAAGTCCCACCCACAGGTCCAGCACAGGACCAACACATGTTTGTTTTTCACACACTGGGTGGCCTGCGGGCGGCCCAGGGACGCAACGATTTTGTTAGGACAGCTGGTAGGCCAGGTACGCGGCTGGTACTTTTGAATCGCACAGTGATGGTGCCATGTCTATCAGAGGCGCCCACGGGCCGCTGGTAGACTGGCCTTGACTTAGTAAATCGAATATGCTCAGTGTTTCACTCATTGTTGATCCTAGTTGTTGCACATTTCTCGCATTGACAGTGGCCTGAGCTGCGTTTCTGCTTTTTTTTTATGGGGGCTGCGATCTATTCCAAGCTCTCGGGGATTTCTCTAGATGCAGTCATATCTGGTTATATCTGTTGTTGAATTCCAATGGTGGAGTCAGAGCATCAGACTGACTCCGCGAGCGAGCACTTGGCTCTGGTGTAGAGCAAATCCTCCAAATACGCGATTGCAACGGAACCAGCGCCGCTGGAGCAAGGCGGAAGCTGCCGAGTTACCCACGATACCTTGCGCGTGTTCTCTTGCAGAACATCCTCTCAAATTCCCGCTCGTAAGCGTAAGATTCATCGTCACTGTCAGTATCCGAGGAACCACTCGTGCGGGAATTTGAGCTTTCAGACTCGGAGCTGTCGCTGTCGAGTAGCAGAAGCAATGCCGCACGCCGAGGCACCCGAGCAGCCCATGCCGTCTGCCATTACCGCGAGTCGCGACCGGCGGTGCCGCCGCGCCCCCAAGCAGGCAAGAGTGTTAAAGGAAATGCGTCGCGCAGAGTTCCGGTCCACTCCACCGATTTCGGCGGAGCAGCTTTTCCTGCTCCACGGAGCAACTCCCGCTCTGAATCCCCTCCGGCTCTCTCATAGGAACTTTCGACTCCCGTCCTCACTCTGTCATTGGAACACACTTGTTACGAGAGGAGCAGAAAAATGTGCTCCAACTCCGCCATTGGAATTCAACATGTGCTTCAGGGAATATGCTCTCAAAAAAGAAAAAAGAAAAAAACTACACATTTTTATTTTTTGATGTTT
This sequence comes from Hyalomma asiaticum, assembly GCA_013339685.2. NCBI lineage: Eukaryota > Metazoa > Arthropoda > Arachnida > Ixodida > Ixodidae > Hyalomma > Hyalomma asiaticum. The sequence continues at coordinate 16,118,346 of CM023485.1, read as the reverse complement.
TGAGAAGTGGAGCTTTTCTATGCTACTCCATTTTATACATCGGCTGCAACACTGCGACGGCTACGCAAGTAGTCCGCAGTGAGAAAGAGAATTAGAGGCATATTGCTCCGACAAGTGAACGACAAACATAAACATACTTTGACTGTGTCCCCGGAAATAAGAGTGTGCTCTGTCAAATTGATGAGAAATGTATTGCGATTTAAGGCTGCCAGCAAAGCATTTATTGCTTCGCGCTACAGGCAATGCACCACTTCTTGGGCACAGAAGTACACAGCATAAACAGCGTTGCACCCGCTAGCTTTGACAGCATTGCAACTGATGTACGGAACAGACTATACCCTCATGACAACAAATGTTGTCGGACTTAAACTAAAGTTGGTTAAAATTACATTTAAAGAGCACAAGATGGTAGCAAAAAACTAGAAAGTATCTTGAGTATCCTGGCCAACATAGTGACTGCTTGCCATTGTGGGATCCCGGCTGCGGTGGCTGCATTTTGATGGAGGCAAAATGTTGAGGCCTGTGTACTGTGCGGTGTCGGTGCATGTTAAAGAACCCGAGGTGGTCAAAATTTCCCGGGCCTTTCACTACTCATAGTCGTAGTCATAGCTGGCTTCAGGACATCAAACCCTAGAAATCGTCACTTGACATTGTGATTTTCATGAGGGATGCACAAACGCCATATTCTCAAAATAATCACTGTTCTTAAGCACGCAATAAGCAAAAGGTAAATTTAAGAACTGTAGTTTCTTTGCAGTATCAACTTACAATTATGCCTTTAAAATGCGCGCTTCTCACTATGCAAACTACGCAAGTTTTTCAGTTTGAACATCATATTTTTGGTGCTTCTAATGCTCGGACCAAGGCTAAATTTTTCCCATGCTTTCTTTGACATATGAAGATTGCAGTTATCTCCTTTCAACTTCGATGTTTCAACTTCAGCTTATCATGCTTACCGAACTAATAGCTCACAACTTAGTCTAAAAATAGCTTCTTTCTAGTTATGAGTCGCGAAAAATAAGCAGTGACGCCTTTTTTGTTTGCTCGCTGTTCAGTGACACCCATACAATCGCGATCTCTTGCAATAGAGCGAGAGTGCACTGCTTTTAATAGCGCTTTTGCTTGATGCACATGTTGCTTGATGCTCGGCGATAAGACAACAGCAGATACGGAACCACGCTGCTTGCAAAGTTCACAAGGCACGTGATACAGAGAAGACTGCAAAGCCTTTCGGATGCGTGCTCTCCACTTCTTGCCGCTCTGGTGACGAGAAGGCATGCATTCAGGCTTTCCTTTGGCCTGTAACCAACCGTCTGCTCAGCATTGGCGACCGTGGCGTGCTATTGGAAAAACTTGTTTGGAAAAGCCGCATACAAATCTCCCATTTTACTGCTGGCACCCATAAAAGTTTCAAATTATTGGCTCAGTATTCCATTGTGGCAGAATGCTTTGTTATATTGAAATCGCGGATAAACTTGCTTTGTTATGGGGGGGGGGGGCAAAGAATGCATATTTTATGGACATAATGTTGTAAAAGACCAAATACTTCATTATATCGAAATTTGTTATATTGAGGTTTAACTGTATTTGGAAGTTCCTCATAGTTTGACCGCCTTCAAGATTAAAGAAAGCACACTGGTGCAGTGATTACAGTACTTGGTTAGGCCAGGCTTGGAAATAGTGTCCCCCTCCCTGTTTGTGTGCTAATAGCACATTGGTGGGAAGGGGGTTGGTTACTGGGCATTTTGGAAAAATTGTTGGGTTTTTAGAGGCCTGGAAACATGGGGGACCCCTATGCTAGCCCACAGTTGCTGTGCCCTTTCAGGCTGCAAAATACCTTGCAATATTGCTTGATGTTACTTTCCATTTCTCTTTGTTCTCTCATGGGATAGAACTGACTCTACTTTAACAAGACCACGAAGCACTTGTGAGGAACCCTTACTTCGAGGCTAACGTGTATGAAGTGCAAAGCAATCACTCAAATTCTTTACATTCTGCACAGGTGCAAGTGATAACACAAAATGTTTAGGTTTGTGGAGCTTGTTTGTAGTGAAGACACTACTATAAATGTTGCTCATTGTTGGTATTGAGGTTGAAATTCAAGCTGAGTAACCTGCATAATACCGGTTCAGCAACCTACAAATTCAATTCAGAATGGTTGGTTGCAAACCCATAAACTAGATTGTCATCAAGCTAGATCATGCGTTCTGAAGCCATGTAGTAGTTGTGACACATCGGGGACATCTTGTATAAAGAGTGTGCCATCACCTTGCAGATGGGAAAAGAAGATGGTTGCTGCAAAGGAAGCTCAAGTCAATGACTACAAAGCCCTGGTCAAAGATTTGGAGAGAGCTCTTCGCCAGCAGCGCGAAAGTGCAGATGAGGAGATGGCAATCCGCGTCAAGAATGCCATTGAGATCACTAAACTCGAGCTTTTCCGCAAGGTGATCAGCCCTGTTTCTTTATACAGCTCTCTGCATTTTCCAGATGTCTTAAGCTCTGTTACTTCGAAAGTGTAATGCACCGTATAAATTTTTGATGTGATAATTCTTGGTTCTTCAGTATTTGAGGTTCTACTGTTCCCTGTTAGGAGAGTATATAGTGCATAGGCTTTCCGCCTCATTGTGACATTTTATTCAGAACTTTTGAATTGTGAATCGCATAAATCACAGTGGTGCATGCGAGAAGCTTTTCCATGCTTGTATGTATTCATAAATTCTGCTTGCAATGTATTTTCAGCTTGTTTCTGTTCAACATTATTGCTCAGGTTTTGTTCTTTTTCAGTATCCAAAATTAGCTAAAGTAGCCACATTATTGTTAAAACAAGTCACCTTCTTTAACAGTCAGTGCATATTTTTTCTGTGAGACAGTGGCTTTAGAAAATAGCTCTCTGGGTGTGCTTCCTGATACTCCTAAAGGGTCCCTGAAATGTTTTTTTGACATTGTGTCATTGATTAGCCAACACAGTTGCGAAATCATTCACACAATAAATAAAGCGAAGCACGCTGCGCTAAGGTAGCTAAGGGCTTATTTCTGTCGCCTTCCTCCTTACCACTGCTGTTCCTCCTCAACTCGAACAGCTGCAGAGTGTGCGGTAGCGACGACTGCGCCTCCCACGTCAGCCGCTGTGCAGAGCCCTCCGTAGTGACATAGCGCTGCAATGTCTTTACCGAAGTCGCCGGCCTCGGCAGTGTTAGCCTCTGTAATAGTGTACCGGCAACTCGTGTGTTCGCCGCCAGATGCCGCGACGATACCGTTGGCTGCCCTTCAGTGCTCATGACGTCACGTGGGTTCCGCTTTGTGGGAAGGGGCAGTTGAAAACGCTTCAAGTCGCGTCGATCTCTCAGTGTGCATATTTAAAGCTTTGTAGAAAATTACACTTAACGCAGAGTGCTGATATTGTTACGCTAATGACCGGAAGGACTCGGGCTACCGGTGCAACGCATTTGTACGAAATCGCCAAAACAGTTTCAGGGTCCTTAAGAGTGAATAATTTTGTGTTCTGCACAGGTGAACTGTTGAGGTGCCTATGAATTGAGTTGTATTCTCTTATGCTTTCTTTCCTGTATTATTGTTTTAATAGGCTGAGCAAGGCTCAACTTTGGAACTTCTGAAACAACTTGAGGAAGCACAGCGCCGGATTGCTGAACTTGAGGAAGAGCCATGCGATCGCCGGTGACTATGGCATTGTGCTTGTTTCTGCATTCTGAGGCTTGCTGACCATCTGCATGGCACGACCTTCTTTATTTTTCTTGTTGTGAAGAGCGGCGTGAATTTTGAACGGTGTCAGGTGGTACTGTTCCTTTGCTAACCACTTGTTATGAGCAGCTACACTTGAATGTCATTATTTTATTATTTTATTATGGACGTTATTAAAATTATTTTATTATGGACGTTATTGCACTGCACCACGGTGTCCATGAACAAGGTGAAATAATTTCTCGCTTTATGCGAGATAAAAAAATAACATCACGTTGTTAAAGACCAAATACTTCGTTATATCGAGGTTTAGCTATATTTGGAGTTCCTTGTTGAGTGTGACGGCCTTTGAGATTAAAGAAAGCACACTGGTGCAGTGACTGCAGTACATGGTTAGTTGATTTGACAATAGTGTCCCCCTCCGTGTAAGGGGCACTGGCACCCCAAATTTCTCTGTTCAGATCGATTTCCGGGGATGCGAATGCATTATGTACCAATAAATGAATGTTTAAGTTTGCTTACACAATAGGGCGCTATACGCTGCACCTCATGACATCAACATATGTTAGGTGACATTAGGGGACCCTCAACTTCCACGATGTCACCTTAAAGTTGCCGAGTTCCGTGCAGTGCAGCTAGAGGTCACCATTCTGTTTTCTAGGGCTGTGCCGATATTCGAGAGAAATCTTGAATTTTTAACTGAATTTTTAACTGAATTTTTAACTGAATTTTTAACTGAATTTTTAACTGAATTTAACTGAATTTTACTCGAGTGCTAAATTGAATTTTTAAGTGCATATTTGAAATACTGAATATTTTTTTAATGCTCAGCAATTGGCGAATGCTCGGCACCAACGAGAAAGCTACAAAGCAAGGAAATGTTAGAATTGCGAAGGTTGGTTTTTTTTTTTTTCATAATTAAGTTACCACGACACCTATAGCCCAACCGTTCACGGGACTATGGAGGCAATATTGATCCCCACATCTAGACCTTTTACAGCGTAAGCTGTTATGAGATCACAACAACGGCGCCATAGTTGTCCGCCGCCGCCGCTCGTGTCCGTAACCAGTATCGCTCCTCGTGAAGAACAGGACAACTGCTGCCATCTATTGGCGCTGATTTCCTCCGCATAGCCTTCGAAATGTTTTTACGAAGCGCTGCCTCGTGAAGCAGTTTTGTCGTATCGTTCCATGCGTCACGCGACAGGCGACATGCGCAGCCCCGACAGCAACCTGACTTGGCTCTTCGATATACCGTACAAACTCGTGTAAGGGCCGCACTTTCTTTTAAAATCTGGGCGGGAATATTTTGGGTGCGGCCCATACACGAATGTTATGTACCGTTTAAAAATGAGTCAAATAGTGGTCGTATGCATCGCATTTATTTCGGTTTGGCGTTACTCGTCGTCACTAGCGGTGTCCTCGGAGCTGGAGGCAGACTCTTCTATTCCCTCTGAAGGACGCTCTTCAAACACAAGGTCATCCTTGGTGCCGTCGAGGCTATTTGAAATCCCCGCCACTTTGAAGCTCTTGGACGTCAAATCTGAAGAAATTGAGTCCCATGCGCTCGCAATCCATTGGGCAACGGTTGCCAGGGGTGCTCTCTTCAGCCTCCCGGTAGGCGTTCTTTCGTGGTTTGCACTTGCCATCCATTCCATATACTGCCGACGGAAAGCAACTTTGAATGGCCGGTTTACACTTACATCGAGGGGCTGTAGCATGCCCGTAAGCCCTCCCGGAATCACCGCCATGTCAGTTCGCGATTCTCGCAGCTCTTCTTTGACCTTCTGTGTCAAGTGCCCGCGAAAGCTATCAAGCACGAGAAGCGATTTCTTGGCAAGCATGGCGCCAGGGCGCTTGTTCCACTCTGTTCGTATCCAGTCGGACATGAGGGAATCATTCATCCAGCCCTTTTCTTGGGCTCATACAATCGGGCCACGTGGAAAGTGCTCTTTAGGCACAGTTTTGCGTCTAAAAATTACATACGGTGGCAGCTTCCACCCATCCGCAGTAATGCACAGCATTACTGTGCAGCGCTGCCGCTCTGCACCAATTGTTCGCACAGTAACACTTTTCTTCCCTTTAATGTCAATGGTGTAGCTCTCTGGAGAGTCAAACCACACACGGGTTTGATCCGCATTGCCAATTTGCGACAAAATGTAGTTATTTTTTTGCCGCAATCCGATTACATATTTCTGGAAGCTTAGCAGCTCGTCGTCATATTCACCAGGAAGCCGCTGGCACATGGGCGTTCTTTGCCGGATGGACAAATTCTTGCGTTTCATAAACCTCCGAATCCAACCAGCACTTGCTTTAAAATCTGCACAGGGTATGCCCTTCGCACCTGCCAACTCTAGCGCCTTGCACCTCAGCATGTCGATTGACAGAGCAAAGCCATTGTTCCGCACCTCCGTGACATAGTTCAGAAGCTCGTTTTCAACTTCTGGGTACTTGCAAGGTTTGCCACGAAAAGCGCGTCGTGTGCTGCTCGCGCTTGCCAACTGTTCCTTCTGGTCGCACCAATGCTGAACACACTTGTCATCAACGTCAAAGTGCCTACCTGCTGCGCGCTTGCCGTGCTCCAAGGCATAGTCCATGACTTTCAGCTTGAAGGCCGCCGTGTAGCTGTTCAGGTATTTCCCCATCTCAGCCGAGCGGATGAGGTGTCAAGTCGACATGCAATGCACACAGAAATCTGGTGATGTAGGCCTACTTGGCGAGACTTTGGAAACGCACACCTTAACCACTGGCCCGACCAACAAGCAACAAAGTCAGCGCCGTTTCAATGGAGGAGGATAGAACTGGTGGTGCAGCTGGCAGCAAGGCAAGGCCTAGGCACCTATCTAGGGACTCTACGCGCTACCTAGGGATATTGCGTGTGGCAGCGCAAACATCGTGGTGCCGCTGCATTTGGCGGGCGCTTTGAAACGGCGAGTGCGGCTACTACATCAATAATTTCTGTTATTTGGTCCGAAAAAAAGGGGTGCAGCCTGTACTCGAGATTATACGGTACCTGATGGCGCCTCCTCGCAAGATGCGGACCGCTGTTGAAGTAAATCGCAGAGTTACGTGCGCGGCTGCAGCAGGGCAACGTCGGGCACAAGACCGCTGTGAAGAGAAGCCCAAACAGCAGAGTTATGGCGCAGGGGATACACACCACCTGTACTTGCACTAGTTTCCCCAAGCGTTTACAATGGCCTCTAGGAAGGTCGCTCCTTCAGCTTACTCTGTCACTGTCCTGTGATTCCGCGCAGGCCTGGCTCTTTTTTGCTTTAAATTGCAGTGTCACTGAAGCGAAGTGTCATTAATATACTGTCATCAGTATATCAATAGTTGTTCCCCAATTTCTTGGCACAGAGGAAGGAATGAAGTGGGAGAGGATGTCTGGTGTCAATGTTGAAGCCTACTCATGAAAAATTAAAAGGAAAGAGTTATGGCAAATAGGCTTCGGTCGCATGATAGGCAAGTGGTAGATCAATGCATGGTCAAGTGCCACCTACGGTCACTTAATATCTGAAAGGCTGTAGTCGCTGCTGCACGCAAGCCTACCTCACTTTTTATGACTATTTTTTGTTAAAATCCGCAGCATTTACCAAGTGGCTCAAGAGCAGCAGGGGGTCCCGAAACATGTCTCCAGAGGCGGAGGAGCTGTAAGGTGGCGACGCATAACGTGCTTGTTCTTTGTGCCACTGGAGTTCCTCGCGGACAATTTATCGAATGCTGGACGATAGGTCGCTTAAGTGCCTCGAATGTGCGGCAGTGTCGTACGACATCTGAAATGGTGTTCAAGTGCGCTTTTCCAATGAGGAAGTTGTACACATCTTCCACAATTCCTTTTAACAAGTGTCCCACCTTATCTTCCTCTGGCACTCGAGAGTTGACGGTCCTGCAGTTTCAAAATCTCCTCGATATAGGTAGTGCATGTCTTGCCTGACGGCTGCGTTCTATGAGCTAGTGTTAGTTCCCCTCGTTTCGGCCTTGCGTCTGTGTCGCTGAAACACTTCCAGATTTCCTCAACAAAATGGGTCCACGTAGTTAGCGCGTCCCCATCGTTTTCAAACCAACCCAACGCCATGCCGGCCAAGAAGAAAAAAAACGTTCCGGAGCTGGGTGGCAGTGTTCCAGTTATTGTATTGGCTTATCCTTTCATAATGGGTTAGCCACTCAACCACATCTTGATTGTCATGATTTGTCATGGAAAGATCACATCGAACACATAATATCGAAAAGTAACCGTGCTCTGGGATACCTAAAAAGAAATAATTTTCTCGCTCCATCTTCACTAAAATTACTCCTTTACACCACGTGCATTCGTCCTCGACTAGAGTACGCATCATCGATTTGGGATCCGCATCAATCCATATTAATTGACGCAATTGAAGCACTGCAAAATCGCTCTGTCCGTTTTGTACTAGCGAACTATCGCCGTAAAGCAGGTGTAACGGAAATGAAAACTATTCTTGACATCCCGCTACTTTCCATTCGCCGGAAGCAAGCTCACATTTCACTTTTTCATAAAATATACTATCATAACGCCACTCTCCGATCGCTTTTCGTTCACCCACCACCATTCACATCGGCTCATAGGGATCATTGTCGTAAAGTTAAGGTCTCGTTTTGTGACACTGTCACGTGCACACAGTCATTTCTTCCCAAAACATCAGTCCATTGGAATAATCTACCATCATCTATAGTGAACATATGCGATCCACTCCTTTTCAAACACGCTCTTGTGAACATGATCTAGAGTTGTGCTAATGCTTCTCTTGTTATTTGATGCCCTGAGTTCATCCCTTTGTGGTTTTACTTATTACAGATTGGTGCCTGATTTACTCAGTCGAGTGATAAATTTTGTGTAACCAGTGTTTAAATCGGTGTTATTATTTAGTTTGTTGTCTTTATTGTACATTGATACTGTGCTGACTTGATTGGTTGTTATGCGATTTCTTTTCTCCCTTCCTACCTTGTTCTGCGTTACATGTGGTCGTGTTCTTGCCCCTCCCCTCTATAATGTACTGTATGTACCTTGAGGGTATTTCAGATAAATAAATAAATAAACATCTTCCTTTGCCTTCACCGAGAAGGTGCGTGGCTCTTGGTAATACTGGAATGGGGCGGGGCTTGCCGAGACATCGCTGGAGCCAAAATGGGGCACAGTGGCGAGGAACCGGTTCAAAGGACTACATTCCAGAGGTGACGAGGAGGAGAGGAGAGGGAAAGTCGGCGCACTGGGGTGCCCCTCGGCCATCCTGAAACCAAGGCAGTGCCCCACGCGTGATAAGTGCAGGACAACGCTCCTGTACAGGCAGACAAATTCATGAATTCGAAGGCAACGAGCAGAACAAATTGCTCTTGCACACTTAAAAAAGCAGAATATGTATATGTACCTGCGTGGGTTTGCTCTGTTACGCTTGGAAATCGACAAACATGCTGTTCAGTGATGCTAGACGGGGTCTTTTGCACCACTTTCAGAGAAAAATAAATACTCGTTCATGTGGGTAAAAGTGTGCTCATTCCTGTAAATATGATGCATGATGTTCCCATTTTCACCACAATCTAAAAGAGCTTTTCGAGCGGTAGGTAGTCCCTTAGGCATTACCGCGGGTCGTAACGCTGCTTTTTTGCGCGTTAAAATGTTTTGTTGAACCCAAAAAAGTTCTCGTAAAATTTACACCCAATAATGAATGCCCCCCCCCCCCCTACTTCCCTTACCGTATTTACTCGCATAATGATTGCACTTTTTTTTTCAAAAAAATTGACGCAAATTTCGGGATGCGATCATTACATGGGGTAAATTTTCCACGAAATAATATTTTGAGCACCGAGAACACAAACAAGTCTCGTATCAGAATTCTTACGATAGCTATCATGAACATAACCAAAAATAAAAGAGTAATGCTTGCCTTTGTAATAAATGCACACATTACGCAGGAACTACATGCATCGCACATTGCCCTTTAATTTTTTCATTCACTGACCCACTAACTTTCATCCAGGGTCTGAAGTGTCACTGGCGTAAGTGTCGCCGCCGCTCGATTCCCCATCTGAACCGGCAGTGTCATCTCAGTCCCACAGAAGGTTATCTTCCATTCCGTCAAGCGCGTTGGATATGCCTCTCTTGAAGCTGTTGGCATGGTGAAAACTACGGCATTTGTCTTTACTGCTATCCTAATACGGCATGTTTCCGCCAAGGGTGGGCAAAAATTAGGCATCTGCTTGGTGCGTGCAGTTCACTTGGCGAGTCTTGAAGAGTTATTTATGTAACTTTTGGCAGATGGTAAATGTGATGATAGTCGGCTAGACTTGGCACACGACATACCGCTGCGGCAAGTTCGGGTGCGATCATTACGTGGGGGAAGAAAAAAAATCGAATTTTGACGACAAAATTTAGGGGTGCGATCATTATGCGAGTAAATACAGCCCCTAACTAGCATGCAGGTACTGGAAGTTGTTTACAGCAAAGCTAGCAGACACCTTATTAACATGAAGATGTTTTATGCTGGGGTCCACCATGAAAGTCGCTACCGTAACGGATATGACGCAGTAAAGTAAACATGCAAGAGCAATAAAGAAAAACACTCTGAAAACTTTCTGTTGATGCGCTGGGAATCGAACTCTCGGCCCTCCGTGCCACGACGAGAGGTGCCCGGTGCGCTAACGCCGTCAGGCACAGCATGCGCACATCTGCGGCGGGCACATTGTCTGGAACGGTGCTGCCATCCAGGGGAGGTAAAGTGAACCACTTGTCTCTGCCGGATGGCGGCACCATTCCAGGCACAGTCCGATGGTCAGCCTCGATGAACGCATACAGAGCCACGTGCGTGCCCACGTTCATACAGCTTATAGCGCAGCGATAGGGCTCCAGTCATCTTTCTTTGTGGGTGGCATTTCCCCGCCGACCTATCTTAGAGTGTGATGGGAACAAGGAAACTGCTGCATTAGGCTCCCAAGCATGGTAACGATGTTCGTTGCTCAGTGTGGCGCCAGTAAATATTAGATACCTTTGTCGTGTGGCATTTACTATAGACTGACTGTGAATAGGCAAAAGACCAAAGTTGTGCTCAATAGCCTAGCTAAGGAACAGGAATTTAAATTCGACAATGAACCCTTACAATGTGTAAACGAATATGTATACCTGGGACAGTTAATAACAACTCCTAACCATGAAAAAAATTCTCTGTAGAATAAGGATGCGCTGGAGTGCATTCGGAAGGAATTACGAAATCATGACTGGAAACTTGCCGCTCTCACTAAAGCGAAAAGTATTCAATCACTGCATTCTCCCAGTACTAACGTACGGTGCAGAAACGTGGGGGATAACGAAAAGACTAGAGATGAAACTAAGGAGCGCGCAACGTGCAATGGAAAGAAAAATGATAGGGGTAACGCTAAGAGATAAAAAACGAGCATTATGGATTGGAGAACAGACAGGAGTAGCCGATATTATATCAATTAAAAGAAGTGGACCTGGGCAGGACATGTCATGAGGAGAAAAGATAACAGATGGACAGTAAGAGCGACGGAATGGATACCAAGAGAGGGAAAACGCAACAGAGGCAGGCAAAAGGTTACATGGAGCGATGAAATTAAAAAGTTTGCGGGCATAAAGTGGAACCAACTCGCTCAGGATAGGGTAGAGTGGAAATCGATGGGAGAGGCCTTCGTCCTGCAGTGGACCTAAACAGGCTGATGATGATGATGACTATGCACAGTTATTAGGTAAGTTACTTCAGTTACCATAAAGGGTTGGCCATTGATGTTATGGAGGCGATGTGTGAACGCGGGTTCATCCACGTCAAACGGTGCCGTACCAGCGGAACACCAATAGCAATTGCCAAGTTCACCTCGATGTAACAATAAACATTGAACTGCTTATACGAAGAGACATTTCACTTTCGTGTTATACCGATTCCTTTCACGGAGGGGTCAGCCACTTTTTGCAGCCACTGTAGCTCATTCTCTTGTGTTCATGCAGGTCTTGTGTTCACGCATTCAGAAAATGCTCGATGTTTTTCGATATTCTAATGTGTGTGATGCCTGCCTTGCTTTCAGCTCTACAGTTACGACTGCTGCGGTGGAAACCCAGACTGAGGAGTTTGACACCGGTAGTGCCGCAGCTCCCACACTGGAAGAACAGAATCGGCTTATGAAGGCAGAAAGCGAAATGCATGACCTTCGCAGCCGCTTCGAGGAGTCTCAATCTCGCCTGGTCATCGAGCTGCAGGCACGTAAGGATGCTGAGGTTTCGGTCAAAGAAGCTCGCAAGCAACTTGCTGATGTACAGCAAAAACTCTGTATGCGGGAGGTGCAGCAAGAGGGCTTGGAACGGCGCCTGGAAGAGCTGCAACAAGCTAATGACAACATGCAGAAAATGGCCGCAGAGTTGAACTGTGAGCTTGAGCGAATGCACCATGACAAGCAGGAGTGTGAACTCTCTGTAGATGTGCTGAGAGAACAACTTGTTAACACAACTGAGGCCTTGCATGAAGCAGAGGACAAAGCCAAGGAGGAGGCTGCACGTAGAGCAGCCTCCTCCTTGGCTTTGGAGCAGGAAAGGAAAACCATTGCCGAGGAACTGGCGGAGGCCCGTAGATTGGCTCACAATGCAGAAGAGTCTTGGGAGCTGCGTCTGAAAGAAGCACATGATGAGCTCGAGAGCTGTCGGGAAAAGCTACTGGCCAGGTGAGGGCTCGCTAACTGTTCATGTCTGCTCTCATTCTTTTTCACAGTAGTGCACCTCGGCTATTCTGCAGAATACCAGATGATGGAGTAACAACCACAAAATGGAAAACTAACACGTACCCTGTTTGTGATGCAAGGAAATGCTTTTCTTTTTCTTCTGTTTTGATGTTGCATGTCATTAAAAAATCCCTGCTGACTGTACTGTACACAAGGGTAGCTGTGGGCCTTTGTCAAGCTGCCTCTACAAGGAGCAGCTTTTGCATGCAGCTTTTCTATCATCACTGCAATGATGAAATCGTGTGGATTTCTCAGAAATGGAAGGTTCCTTGTTGCTGAAAAATTCGACCTGGACAGGAATTTGTCTGGGGCATGGTAACAATTCCTCTGTCAGAAACCGAGTGAGCATTGTTCAAATATTGGAGTTCAGTGTTGGACAGCTTGAGGCCTGTAACATGGTGTGCAGTACAGTCGAAACCACTTATAACGATCCCAGATATAACAATCTTTCGGTTATAACGACCATATTTTGATGCACTTATGATCCTCTTATGCCGCCATTTGAAAACTGTGACCGGGTACAGCAAACACTATTATAAGTGCCCCACGTTTACAACGAACATTTCAGACGCAGTCGCGATGCGTATGGCTCGCCTCGGTCACACACCAGTTAAGTGCTGTTGACTTAATTTTGATGATGTGGAGTTAACAAAGACAAGCTTGTCTAATAGGTGTGGTTATTTTCCGATTTGTGCCCGTAGAAACTTATTCCAGTGAACATCCAGCTGTAGACTGTTTGCATTGCTCAATTCACAGGCTTCGGGCGCACAAAGACGCAACGCAGCTACCTTCAACATGCAAGGCACTTTTCTTTGGGCATTAGCTTGACAATAAAAGCGGTGCATCCCCATTTTTACGTAGTTTCGGTGTAGACACGGTGCTCACAGGCCGCAGGCGAGCACGAACGTGACCTCTCTTTGTGCTTCGACGGTGATCCACTGCCATTTTGCGAAGGCAATGTTCCAGTGACAACACCACGATCGTGGTTTCGGTTTCGTACTCGATACTCGCACAGAGTCAATTTTTGGCAGCCTGCGTGTGGCATTCGAAAGTAGAAAAAAAACGGAATAGCCTTGTCCTGTTTAAAGTCAGCCCTATCGAAGTCGTGCGTGCACCATTTGACCATTAGCTTTAATGCGCAGGTTGAGCGCCTCTTAGAAGCAGGTTACCCTAGACTAGCCATAGCCACAGTAGCTGAGCGTCTGAAGAAGTTGATTTCGACCAGAACGAAAGCTGTAGCAGAGAGTAACATTAACAAGAAAAGAGTCATGAGTATTCCCTATATCCACGCAGTTTCGCACAGGCTTAAGAAAGTGGGAAGTAGATACGGGGTTAACGTTGTTTTTACGGCTCCCAATAAGTTAGGTAGGGTTTGTGCTGCCGTGCATAGAAGAAATGAGCTGATGGAAGGAAAGAAGCGAACGGATATCTGTCAGGTTAAGCACATAGCCAAGAACAATTTTACCGACTGTCGCATGGGTGTCGTTTATAAGATTCCTTTTAGCTGCGGACGTTTTTATGTAGGGCAAACTGCACGTTGTATTAATCAAAGATTAATTGAACATAGAAGGTCGCTATCAGGTGGAACGCCGTCTAATCTATCTTTGCACTGGCAGGTCTGTAGCTGCACGCCCGAGTCAGACGAAACCGAGATCCTGTACAGACATAAGAATGAGGAGACGCGTTTATTGGTTGAGGCCTGGCATATCATTATTAGTGGAAGTGCGTGCGTGAGTCAGCCGTCGATTAGCTTAAACAGAGAGGAGATAGAATGCCTTAGCAGTTGTCGATCACGTAGACCGGCACGTGTAACCATTTGACAGGTGGCGCTACCATTCCGAGCATGCGCAGATAAGCTGTGTGTCTTCTTTCTTTTTCGCCTTTGTGGTCTGCTTCAGTTGATAGTCGGCGTTCGTGTTGTTCACTTCTCCCCTTGTGTCCGTGTCTTGCACGCCTCTTCTTTTGACTAAGAGAATATGGCTGCTCCAGGGACAGCTTTCGCAGTCTCTTCACGTTGAGAGCACAGCACATAGAAGGGTTTGTTATCACATGCCGCCTCCGAGTGACAGACATAGGCCGGGCTTGTTTGATCTCTGCTTCAGCCGTTTTCGTTGCCCCCACTCGTGTGCTTTTGTTCTAGCGACCGTACTTTGGGATCCGGGGGCTTCCAGAGGAAAGAATCAGAAAAATGGACATCGCACACGCAGACCCTTTTGCGTATGACTGTGCTTGCCTGAGCAGCGAGGGGCGCGACTGTCCAAGGTCTGTCCGTGCACGTGCGCCGGGAGGGACGGGGAGCACGAAATATGCGAGGAAACTTTATTTTTCTTTGTAAAGCTTGCTAAATCTAAGGGGTGCGCAAATTATGCGGGTAAATACGGTATACCCTGTTCCTTCGCGCGCGTTACAGAAGGACGGCGCCGGGCACCATTGAAGCGCGCGAGGCATGATTTCTGCCAGCTGATGGTGCCTTTCAGTGCTCGTGGAGCGAGCAGATGGGTACAGGTTTGCGACGCCATGGCGGCTGACGCATCATTCTTTGGCATTCTACTTGGGATTTCACGAAATGTAGTCTTAGCGGACCGACGGGCAGTCTTGTTTGAATTAACCGTGGCGCAAGTTTCAGGCTCAAATTAAAGAGAGTTTTTCCCCATTCGAATACATGTAACTTTGCTGTGACCAATGGGCCAGTTCGAATTCTCTGTTGGTTCGAATTATGCGACTTTGAATTAACAAGGTTCGACTGTATATTCCAAAGCTTTTTTTCTTTCATTTTGTCTTTGAAATGAATTTCTTGGCCGCCCACTAAAATTCTGTCATAAATCTTGCACTGGATTGTATGTGACATAGTGGATAGGTTAGGCAACATTTTTAATGTTCTTCTCACAGAAGTCACAGTGGTTGTGTCTGCAGCAAGGCGGCTTTGCGATGCCCACATCGAATTGAAAGAAACAGTATATAAAAAAGTCAAGGTAACCGTGGAGGGAGTTGATGGTGTGGAATAGAAGGGAAAAAATATTGAGGGCAGTTGTTGATAGTTTAAGAGACTTTGAAGATGTATATGCAGAAAATGCAGAAAAAACTGGTGACACCATCTATGTAATGAAAGTAAGAGCCTGAGAGGGACTGAAACTGCCATGGTATCCATTAATTTTTTTTTTTAATGCCCCCTGAAAGTCCTTGAATTTCTTCTCTCAGAAATATGTTTGAACCTTGGTTAAAGGGGGTTGAGACATCAAATTCGTAGCTGGTGCATCTTTTGTTTTAGATGTTACTGATTGCTACAGAGAGGTTGACGCACACTTGAAAATTCACGTATGTATTCTCGGTAAATAATATAACATTGCTTTATGCAAAGGATTTCTGGTTTCGGCTTCTTGCGCCAAAGTGAACAGTCACATCACTGTTTAGAAAGCATCGTCACAATGCTGTGTCGCACCACTGCTCTGTCTGCTCTTGCGCACACGTGCTGCACCTGTGCCAACATACAACAGAGAGTGGTGGGGCACTCATGCTCCGGGTGCTTCATTCCTTTCTTGTCTCCCTGCATTCGTCTATTTGCGAGACACCCATAGGGAGAAAACTAATCATTGCCATCCAGGCTTGCTCGGTGCTGTGGGTCACAACTTATTGTACATCGCTATACAAGATTGCTAAATCTTTCGTTGCACTGCCGACACAGTTTTGATGTTGGTGGCGCTGGCAATGCATTTAGATTGTGAGAACAAGCATTTAGGCATTCTTTGGCAAGTGTGGTAAAATGTGTGTCAAATGTTTGCTGTGCCTTCCTTTGTATGTAAGGACTCCCTGTGGTGAGTGTCCTTGCATACAGAGGAAGCCTACAGCGGGGTTTTTATAGCCTTAAAGGGCAACTCTGGTGATTTTTCATTGTCCACTGATCTCAACCAAATTTTCAGTATGTGTTCTCCTCGGTGCTGCAATAATTTATGCCAGTCCACGCAGTTGCAAGTCATTTAGTTTTCCTGAAATTGAAATTTGAAATTTTTTAACGGATTCCCGCACGAGCCACCCTGTGTTTTTGACGTCATTACCTGCAACGCTGCCTACTCGAGCAGGCGGGCGGTGTAAAGCAAAACTGCGATGCTTCAGCGCTCAAATCGTCCCCATCAAGTTCAGAAGAGCTCAATAGATCGTTGGATGACATTGCCATTTTCATTTTTCTGGCACTAACTCTGTATTTTTGATGGCGGGGAGGCTGTGACATCATTGCAAGCGCTGCATGAAGCGTCTACCAGTTTCAGTTTGAATACATCGTTCATTGGGTTATTTGAGATTATTGGTGAGTTTCTGAGCAAATTGAATGACCCTGGCTGCTTCAGGATTTTCAGTACTGCTGGAAAACAGTGATAGCAGAATGTGGTGGAAAAAGTGCCGGAGTTGCCCTTTAGGATTTGATGTCTTAACCCCTTTAATCACTCTTTAAAATGGCTTTATTTTAAGGAACTGTATTAAGGAACTGTATTAAAGTGGCCCTGTGGCACTCTAAGTAATCTTCAAGTGACTTTCTTTAAATGGTCCTTGAAACTACTTTTGACAATGCATCGGGGAAAGCCAGTTGTTACGTGCTCATAGCAGAACCAATGGGCAAGCGCAGTTGAAAATGTTTAGTTGAAGTTGTGTTTATCTTTACATATGTAAAACCTTGTAGTAAATTACGCACTGAAGGCAGAGAATTGATGTTGGTCTGATAATGATCAGAAGGACTTGCACTACCAGCACTGTGCATTTCTACGAAATTGCTAATACTGTTTCAGGGTCCCTTTAAGGAGCTTATTGCTTCATGAGCCGCCCGTCACTAGAATTTTTCGAGTTAGTAGTTGGCTATTAGTGAAGTGACAGTCAAGTTTAAGGTGATTACCAAAGGTGGGCTGTTGGTGTGGATTCATTCTTAAAAGTAGTGCACATGAATGGAAATGAAATGAGCAAGAAGAAAGAAAGAGCAGTGCTGTGTGTCTTTTCTTTCTCTCTTCAACTCCGTTCCTGTTCGCTTCTTTTTAGAATGAATAGTTTTAGGGGCTTCCTTCGTTTGAGCATGTTGATTCTTCTTTCATCGTGGCATGCTGGAAGCTACACATAGGGCGGTGAAAAGAGGGCAGGAGGCCATGCTCACGCATGTCATCACCTTGAACATTTTCTTGTCTCTTTTTCTTTTAACATATTTGTACTTCCACAGCAATGACAAGCTTGCTGCCAGGGTCACTGCAGGGGTGTGGCATACCGCCGCAGCATTCATGGTAACTGCACCTGGGCAAATTGGCCATTGGTAGTTCTCGCATCCATTTTTGTAGTTTGTGGCCATTTACATGTTTTTTTTAAAGCAGAAAGGGCGCTTGTCACATGTATCTTTAAATGAAATTGCAAATTCCCTGCTGCATGTACACAGTGCAATAATATTTGGCTGACTTCTCCACAGAAGCCACCAGGATTTATAAATGGCATTTTCTTGTGATGTTCAAAAAGCGCTATAGGCTCACTTAAAGATGGAAAGAGGCCATGAACCCTCATGGGACAAATCGCTTTTTGACGTTTCGTTGCACTCATGCACGGTACGAGTCCCGGTATGGTTGTTATCTCTAAAAGATACAGGAAATCATTCAGAGGTTTCATTGACGTTGCTGCAACCTCAAAAACTGAATGTACGCAGATTGGTTTGCTTACTAGATTTGCTTTCTGGGTTTGTTACTGAGCTGTTCCCCTGCTCCAAATTTTCGAAGTCCCCAGGTTCGTGGGTATGCTCTTGGGTCCATTCCACCAAAGTGGGACGTAGGGCTTTTTGTGAGAAAACAAGGATGTTTCTGTGCCCTTTCTGCTGCTGAAGTAGTTACAGGGATGCTCCAGTGTTCTCGACACATATTATGACAGCTAGGAAAGGTAGCTTGCAGTTGTCTTATGAATTAATGGCAAGTATCTTCTTTGGTATGGAAAAAGATGAATGGTCAAGAGGGATGACTATATAAAACTACTAATGTTGTCTAGCAATACTATCATCTGGTGTTAATACCACAACTAGAAGCTAGCTGATCGATACATGCCATCATCAGTTTCCGCTGCTTGTTTGTGGGAGCTTGTGCTAGTACTTGTCAATGATAGAGAAATGGCACTTATAATGCTTTCTGTGTGTGCTTCCAGTGAGCAGTCACGCCAAGCTGCAATGGCATCATTAGAGGCAAAGGAGGAGCAGCTCAGCAGCTTGCAACAAGCTGTGAAGTCCGCTGCTGAACAGGAAGAAGTTGCCGATGAAAACTGCCCACGCCACACTCGCCATGCAAAGCGGAACACCCAACGCAGAACTCGAGCCACTCGTTCAAAGGCTCAGTCACTCGCGTCATCCGAGGTATCTGACAGTGAGGCTGACTTCAAGCCTCCACGACGCACCCCACGTCGCACAAAGAAGTCGGTTGCATTCCCCGAAGACCAACTGGTGAGCAGTTGTTCTATTTACTTTCATCAGTAGCTTTCCACCATTTCAGAGGTGGAAAGCGGGCCTACATGAGCACTTAAAGGTGCTAGTGAATTCTGTCTGCCTAGAATTTGAAGGTATGCAAAACACAGAACTAAGGCCACTCGTAACAAAATATCACTTTAGCGGAAGTTGGCTGTGTATAAGTTGAGCTACTACACTAGTACCACGCGGGTGAAACAATTTCGGGAAAGACACAAGCACGTTGGAGCCCGAAGAAATAGCGTCAATGTCACTGCGCGTGTGCAAGACATAAAATTCATTCAGATTTACATAGGGTACACTGTAATCCAGAGTGTCGAACCGACGAAAATATGGGTTCAGGTTCGGGTTCATGTGCACCATTTTGCTCCGGTTCGGTTCCGCTTCGAGGAAATAAAGCTTGGAACTGGTTTGCAACATTAACCCGGTATGTGAACAGATTCACTGACCGGTTAAGCTATGTAAATTTCATATTTTACACTGACAGCACTGTTTAGGCTAAACATTCCAAGCAGCACTGTTCAAGTGGAGGCATTCGGATGTCCACGCATATAAGGGGGAAAAAAAAAAACATGTCATCCTCAAGTTGTACATCAGAAAGAACTCCACGCAATAAAGCTAGAAATTTAAGCCCGCCAGACAACGGCAAGCTGCACTTGCATACTTGAAGCCTTTAGGGTGTGGCCCTACAAAGCTTGCATTTTGTAATTTTCCATTTAATTCCATCTTTGTTTCTGATCCTATGCTGCGCAGCAAGCATGGCAGGTACGGAAGTATTTTTTTTTGTTGGACGGTGGGAGATCCTGCTAGCACACCAGAAACAGCTGGTGATGTTTTAACATAAATCAGCGAAACTTGGTTTAAATAGCTAGAGCTGGGTATACTGAGAAACACAGACATGTATGAGCACTGTGTTACATGGCAAGCCTTTGTGGATTTCTGACATATGCATCCTTGATCTCTCTTTCTTGCATCTCTTTCTTTTTGTTGCTAGTTATAAAGGAACAGATTAAGAGAATGAAAATCTGTATCACTGTTCGAAGGGCCGCATCAGAAATGTCTCGGAGAAAGATAATTATTCAATATCGAGTAAAGGGAAATCAGATGAAACAGTTTGTAGAGTCTGCTTGACACAAAACGAACGCCCTACATAATTTGATATGTGTGCATGACAAAAGGGTTGCATTCGGAGATTTGTGTTGAAATTAGTGATAAAAAAAGGGAGGCAATTATACGTCAGACCTATACGTCTACTGTAAAGTACATTTTGTTTAGCAGACTCGTAATTATGAGTGAACGCAAACATGCAGAGAATAGGAATGAAATAATTAGCTTTGGTTCAATTGAAACAGAATTCGGTTGCGTAACGGGGGGAAAAGGAGCGAAAGGAGGGGGAGTGGCTTGCGTGCTCGCAAGTTTTAAGCTGCGCTCAAATATAGCAATGTTACACAGCAAAACCTGCGCAGATCTCAGACTGACTATCGGTTGGCCTTGTCCATTAGTACATACACATATATTCAGCCAGTGTAAACACCGTAGTTAGCGCTAAGTATGTCTCCAACAGTTCATTAGAAAATGCTTTTATTAGCTATGCAGAAACTTCAATTTGTGGTGAAAACAATGCATGCTTTCGTGCTGAAAGCCAACGTGTCAGGGTGCGTTAGCTTTCACAGATGGTTTCGATGAGAAATGATGAATAGTTGAAGGAAAAGACGCTGTTCTCATAGCCCTTGTAGACACTGGGGCATGAGTTGAGGGAAGAGGAATGGAAGATTGGAAAGGTGAGGCGTGCCATATTAGGGGCTCCGGAACTTCTGATCGCCTAAACACTTAACGCTAGCTGTGTTCACACGTACAATGAGTAACACATAGAAATGAACAATGCACGATACATATTTAGTGCAAAAAACTAAGCTAGCAGCCACTAAACGGGCAAGAGCAACGAAGGGTGAGCTCTGATTTCATAAATTGTGTCAATTGCTAGTCTCAAAATATTGATAAATAACATTCAAAATCAACAATGATCAAATCAGGCCGTGCATTCTCTTGCATTATGGCTGTGTGCAAAGCTGAATGCAGATTTCTTAAATTTAGCAGGTGCCTCAAAAACTTTGTCTCAACAGAAATGGTGGCACCCATTGAAGCAATCTGGAATTGCACCAAACTGGCCAGGTTTAAATATTGGTATTTTTGATAAATAAATGTTGGCATGGACACTTGTTTCCTACTGTCATTAACCATAAAATTGCCACTGCTTTAAGGCAATGGAGCTATTGCTCTTGACATTTGGTTGAGAAGACCCAGTGAATGCAAACAACAAAAACAGCTCTGCTGCCACCACTGACTGCAGGAACAGGCAGCAGGTTAGCATCCACCACGTCCTTGATCCATTTTAGTTATCTCTCAGACACAAGACAGTAGGCCAAGTGTCACTTGTTAGGCTACTGGTACTCTGTGTGTCATGTGAATTTATGCATTTGGAGCACAGAAACGCAGTTGTTTCACTCTTAACGATACTTGCTTTTTTCGTAGCCCTTGCTGCTTGTGTAAATGAAATCCAATGTGAAGTGGCTTTAGGGCCCAAGCATGTGCTTCTATCCTAAATCATTCGACTGGCTCTAACAGCACACTTGGATGTCTGTATTTAAGCATAGAGAAATTTAGATAGTGTATATAATACTAATAGTTTAATACACGTAAGAGTTATACATTGTCTTCTTACTACCCAGGAGGAAAAAGAGGATCGCGGTTCCCGTGCTGTCCTGGCGGAGGATAATGCCGTATCATCACCCTTTGGCAAACGCATTGGCGACTTGCTAGCTGGCGTGCTTTCCATTGGCACGGGTAGTGGGTGAGAAATACATATTGCTTTACTATAAGTGCATTTTTTTATTCTGCTCCTTACATGGGCACCTGGACCAAGTATCTAGTAGCAAGAGTACCTTTTAGCATGTTGTATGCTTTCAAAGTTCCGTGCTTTACTTGCATAATAAACCCACCTTTCCTCAGCAATGTTGAGAACATGCGGAGAGAGTTAAGGGGGGACGTGGATCTGAAAGGTGTCCTTACTTATTTATGAACCAAATTTGATTAATGTTTGCATGCTTGTTTGCTCTCTTTTTCGGATTCTATAAATGCTGTTATTTTTCCCCTGAGTTCATTATTTAATGACATAATTAACAAGAGAACCTCTTTTGTTCTTACTATAATAGACAGACTACCACCACAGAGAAATATATAAATGGCATATTAATTGTTAGCAGAAGGCATAAGGATCACAACAATGGAAGCACTTTTGTGATTAGGTCATATTATTTTTTTGCTTTACAGTACAATGAACAGTATCATTTCAAAAATGGTCATGCAAATGTCTCACAAAAGAACAAATTTGATAAATTTAAGCAAGTAATATTAAAAATTTATTTCCTATGTTGTGTGCTCCAAAAATGCAGCTTCATGTTGCAAAAAGAATTACTATTCTATCTGTGATGGCCACTTAAATATCAGAGTAAATGTTCTGCTGGGTGTGCAAAGCTAGCATTTTCAGAAAACCAAGAAAACAAATAAATGCCACGTTTAGGTTTGAGCAGTTGCAAATGTTGGTACACATACACACTTACAAAAATTTGGTAGGCTAGCATTAGTATATGCTCAAGGTACTAGAATGTGAGCGTGGTGTCATTGAATATGTCTCATTTTAGCATTGACACAGCAAAAAATGGGGTGCTTTATATGCCTTTGAATTGATGATTTGGCTGAAATATGGCCTTAACAGATAGGAAACTTGGTGTATATGGAGAGTGATTGATGTAAATCACAAAAATGCTTTTTTCCAAAAATTGATTTTTTTGACAATATTTTTCATCTTAAGACCCATGTCCCCCCTTAAGTATATCTTAAAATGTGTTACGAAAAATTTCTAAGAGCAGAAACTTTGTTTCATGATGTCAATAAAAATTGGGCATTGCTTTCCTAGTAAAAGCATATTTACGCCTTTTATATATATATATTATGTATATATATATATATATATATATATATATATATATATATATATTTTTATGGTTCATGTAACTGGCTGCAGTTGGCCGTTCTCCTCGCTGATTTCGCTTGCCATTTCTGCGTCGGAGGTGGCCCAGAGGGGTTCTTCTGTGCCATCAGCTTGTTTGAAATTTCAGTCATTTTGAAGCTGCAGATGATCATGTTACGAATTTTGTTCCATGCCTCCAGAATCCATCCACAGAGAGCATTAGTTGACAGCCATCTATCTCATTTTGCCTGCTGGAATTGGGTCTTGATTTTTCAAGAAAGTCTCATGTGGTTTTCCTGAAAAAATAGCTTATCCCTGGCCGAACCATACTTTCTAAGCCCCACAGCTACACTGGTCATTGGTGTTTGCGACACCAGAGCCGTGCCTAATTTTCTTGCACCTTTCAGCTCCACTTCACAGCATGCAATGCAGAACCACCTGATCAGTGTCCCCAGTCTGAGGAGTGAGGAACTGCTTTTTCTGACAGATCTGAATGGAAATGTATGCGATTTCGCAGTGTGCCAGCAACCACCAGGGTAGCAGTGTACTGGTGCTGCCGTTGCCATAGAAGGGTGGAGTCTAATTGTACCGTGCTGTAAATTATGACCTTATCCGATGTTCTGATGTTTGTTGAAAAGCCGTGCAAAAGAACGCACTCTCATAATAAATGCACCCCCAACTTTCGTAATCAAATTCCACACTCCCTCTCTCTCTCTCTCTCTCTCTCTCTTTCTCTCGTGTAAGAAACGCACCTCTCAGCTCTGAACTCCTGCAGTTCCCTGAACAACTGCGCTGTGGCTTTCCCACTTCACTCGATCCGCAGTGGTTGTTCATTGTTCCTTGTTCATTGCTGTTTCTACGTCCTCATAAAACTGTTCTACAGCCTTGTCATTGTGGCTTGTTGTTGGTGCATAACTTTGTATTTGTTTTATCTTGTATCTCCTATTTAGTTTTATCACGACACCTGCTACCCTTTAATTGATGCTATAGAATTCTTCAATGTTACCTGCAATGTCTTTGTGTATAAGGAATACCACACCGTATTCGCACTTCTCTGGCAGTCCTCTGTAGCAGAGGACGTACCCATCATTAAGCGAAAAGTATCCTTCCCCTGGTTTCCTAACCTTGCTTAGGCGAATGATATCCCAATTAATGCCCTTTATTTCTTCCAGTAGTTCAGCTACTCTGGCTTCGCTTGAAAGAGTTCGCATGTTAAGAGTAGCTACGTTTACTTTCCAATGGTTTCCTGTCAGAGTCCAGAGGCTTTTTGAGTCTTCTGTTCCCATTCCCATCTGGTCACATCCTCGGCTAGAACTTCCATTGATGCCATCGTCGTAGGTCCAGTTTGGTTGGTTTGGTCATTCAGGAGGTGTTGGCCATGGTGTTGCACCAGGCAGGCCAGTTCATGTTTTGGTGCTCGGGTGAGTTAAGCAGATGCATGGTAGTGGTGACATTCTGTATGCATCTCTGCCTTCGGGGGAGGGGTCTTTCAAAGCTGCTACAGCATATGGTTAAGTCGGCGGAGAGAATAATGGTTGCGGAAAACGAAAAAAGAAGAAAGATGACGCAGCAAGAACCAAGAAAAGGAAGAAAGAACATCGTCGCAAAGCAAGAAGTCGCGCATTACCATCACACATTAAGTTATTTATGACTTATCATAAATAAGAGCAACCGTGAATCAATATCTGCAGTCGTCATTGTATCATAATATCTGATAACATAATAAAATATATATTAAAACTATATTCTGACAACGTGTCATAGCCTTCTTTTGTGGTCAGTTTATTTGTTGTGTGCCTACAGCAGGCTTGATCAGAAAATTAAAACATAGCATCCTGCTTATAAGAGGCCACTAATGTGTAGGACAGAAACTGCTCCCTGAAGCATGTCTCATATGAAGGGGTTGAACTGTACTTACCAGCATTTTATAATAATGTTGCACTTGGCGTTCGCTATTAAATTGGACAGAGTTACAGTTAAAAAAAGGAGGTCCGTTGTCGGCGCCCCTCGGTGACCCGAGTGCACGCTGGCAGCACGAAGTGAGAGTCGCAGGCCGGTGAAGGGAACGTTTATTTCACTGCGCCAAAAAGCGTCTGTCCAGGCTGAAGCCTGAACCTCCGCTCTTCTTGCCAGGGAAGAGGAGCCACCTTATATACCCTGGTTGCTCCGCCCCTGCATCCCCGACAGCCAATCACAAACGGCGATCGACACCCCGACACCGCACTAACAAAAGAAAACCGTGAACAATACAGTGGGTACGCTTGCTGCCCACCACGCCGTGGGCGAGGGCGCCAACCTAACCAGGTGGCGACTGCAGACATTCCTGGACATGCTGCCTAACGCCCGTCAAACCGGTTTCCAGCTACCAGCTAGCCTGCTCCCAGCTGTACAATGAATTTACACAATGGTCGCCACCTGCCCTGCATGTGCACCACGTGGCTGTGCACCTTCTCACAAACCCGAACCACTTTCTCTTGTCCGGCACACGGTGACAGCGATATCCCGCGCTTTTCACGTCCCGTATTTGCCAGGCCACAAGCAGCAACGCAATGCTCGCACCCCTGAGACTGACTGTTACCTTTTTGTTGCATTGTGCGAAGTTGTTTGTCTGGTAAGAATTGAGGCATTAATGTTTAAATAACCAGCGATAAAAAACATTGCTTGTTTATGTACAGTGTGGCTGCTCAGACACGAACTCGACGCCAGCTGACTGCCACTGATGCCGACTTCGTGGAGCTGCAAGATGAACAGTCACCTCCTACCCGAAGGACGGCTGCACGCAGAAAGGCCAAGCAGTAAACACTTATATGTTTTTAAGATTGCTTTGTACAAACTGTGACAGGTATGTTAATACCACACATATTCCACAATACCTGTAAAGAACTATATGGCTTGCACACCAGACAGTGCCTGCTGCCTACCTGAGGCACCTAGCCACTCGAGCCAGCCATGGTACCGTGTTTTAGTGTAAATAGTCTTCATGGGATATTATACCAATTTTCATTGTACTTTTAAGTAAGTTTTCTTGGCAACATTCTACTTTAATGATGCGCTATTGTACTGAGTTTTACTGTAAATAGTCTTCGTGGGGTATTAGTAATTTTTATTATACTTTGAATCAAGTTCTTAGCAGTATTGACAGTAGCTGCAGAATGTGCGTGTACATTTTACAGCTGTGAAATAAAATAACATGCTTTAGTGCTGGATGAAATTTCAGTTCATTTTTGTTAACTGCTCCAGCCTGCTGGTATATATGTCTATCACTTTGTCCGCTACCTTGTTCTTTTGCGCTTACACCGCTGATCTCCACTAAATATGCCAGATGATGCATCACTGCTATTCAAGGCATGAGCTTTTGAAGCACCCCGAGGTTCCACTACTTGCCCCAGAAGTTGGAATCTGCTGCAATTCTCAACGAGCGCAAATGAAATTTTGTCCAGCTGCAATTGCTTATGTGATTGCTCCTTTTTTTATTTTTATCACCACTTGCTCATGAACAATAGAGTAAAACACAAGAGCTTGCAACACGGATGCACAATTAAACTTCGGTGGAATGCTGCAATAAATAGATAAATATGCCACATACACATGCCTGACATCCTTCTTGAAGTCTGCCATTCTGCCAGAGACATTTGATCATGTCATTATATCTATACTTTAGTCAAGCAATTCATACTTTTGTATTATCATCAATGACATTGCCTAATGGAACTCCAGTGCCTACTAAAAACACAGAATATTAGTGTGACCTTTACCTCCTCACATGTACTATAATACGTGTATTTAAATGCAAGCATGCATTTTATTACACATAGGTGCTTATGTTTAACAATGTATGAGTGTATCCATTCACCGATTTCCATGTGACCTGTGCATGAAATTATGTGTTCAACCAGTTTAGTATTTTTATTCAAGCTGCCTTCCTCCTTTTAATTCAAATAAATTATTTGGCTTAAAAACTAGTTTGTCTCTTTTTGAGTTGCATTCGACACTTCTAGTTTGACATGCTATGTCATATGCAATTGCACAAGTGTAGCTGCTCCTTAGCACAACTTGGAAACATGTGGTTTGTTTGTCATAGACTGAACGTAAACAAAATCTACTAATTTGAGGAAAGTCTGCTGCTTTTAGGTTAAGACGAGGTTCTGTAGTGGATCGTCGGTAATAGCAGTTGTTTAGCTCTTGATTTCAGACGGCTAGATGGGAGCCTGGTAGGAAGTGATGGCTCTGTCCTTCACGCACCACATTCCTGCCATTTACAGGAAGGTGGAAACCACTCTGACTTACCTGCATAGGCCTGTTTTTGATATATATGTATTAAGGTGAAAACTCTGTATACTTTGTCAAATGTGAAAAGTGATTGTCGCTGTCAATGTGAACACGTGGCACCAAAAATTGGATGATGTCAAATGTAGTCATGTCATTCACTTGGCATATGCCAAAATTGGCAGGTCAGGATACAAAAATTGTGATATCATAAATAAAGCACCATGCACTAAGGCAGCTATCGGCTTTTTTTCTGTCGCCTTCCTCCTTACCACTGCGGTTCCTCCTCAACTCGATCAGCTGCAGAGTGTGTGCTAGTGACGACTGCGCCTCCCGCGTCAGCCACCCTGCCGAGCCCTCCGCAGCAACATAGCGCCCCGATATCTTTACTGAGGTTGCCGGCCTTGGCAGTGCTAGCCTCTGCAATAGAGCGCCGGCGACTCGTGTGTACGCCGCCATACGCCGCAACGATACTATTGATTGAAACGAAGGAGCACGTTGCAGAAGCACGCTGCTCGCAGTTAGGTTGGGAAAATTACATGCTTATGAGCCAATCAGCGGCCTCCCATCCATCGTTCGATAGGCCGGGGCGTTTGAAAAAGCGTTTTGGTGAGCCGCTGCGATCTCATGCGATGCGCGTGTTCAAAATCTTATTGTAAATTATACACTTTACGCAATGAAAGGGAAGGGGTCATGGGCTCGTTCCTTATTTGTTAGAAACAACTTAATGAGCAAACAGACAATGAAGCTTAGGAAAGCATAGGGGAAGTTACTTGTGGTATTGTAATTGTGAAGAAAGTAGAAAGGAATTATAGTGGACGAAAAGACAAACCTTGCCTTCGGTGGGAACCGAACCGACGACCTTCGATGCTCTACCAACTGAGCTACGAAGGCGGTCGTCCCACCGTCCACTTTGTGTATTTATGTACATATTATCCTGGGAGTGTTAGGCAGCGCCACTCGAGGCCAAGGCGACGTGCGTGGAATACACTTTTTTGCCAGGAGGCGTCACATAGAATGTGAACTTAGATGAGATGGCTGCTGCCCACTAAGCCCTCGCATGCTACCTAAGGCACCAAGTCTGCTGCAACGAGGCCCAAGCTATGAGATAACGAAAGGGAAGGGGTCATGGGCTCGTTCCTTATTTGTTAGAAACAACTTAATGAGCAAACAGACAATGAAGCTTAGGAAAGCATAGGGGAAGTTACTTGTGGTATTGTAATTGTGAAGAAAGTAGAAAGGAATTATAGTGGACGAAAAGACAAACCTTGCCTTCGGTGGGAACCGAACCCACTTTACGCAGAGCGCTGAAATCTGTCCTCTAATGATCCTAATGACTCGCTCTACTGGATCACCATATTTGCACAAAATCGTCAAAACCGTTTCAGGGTGCCTTTAATAACATGGCATGGTTGTCGCTCATGCGACGATCAAAGAATAGTCACGAGTGTGTGTGGCAAAGCATTCATAGCATCAGTCAGAACAGTTAAAAAAAAAAAATAAGACTGTTGTGCCCTTGTCTTCCTCGTTTGTGGCTCATCAGTGCACTGTCACATATGCACACTGATCATTCAGCCAGTGACATGGCAACTGGTTAAGCCAATCCCAAAGACAGTACAAGGCAGATGGACATGCTGACACATGTTGAGCTCTTCAACTGCTCCACACAAACTGTTACCATTGTTTTGTATTAGTGTGCCACCTGCCTATATACTGGCACAGGTGTACTGGATATCAGCTTTGTTCTCTGTAAGCTGCACAGCAAACATTGTGACATACTGCCATTGCAAGAAATATGCAGTCTGTGCTAAAGATGACTAGGACATTGGCATGAACCTGTAACATAGACCTTGCCTGCATAGTACATTGACTTTTCTTTAGTGTGTGCCATTTGAGCTGCCCTGCATTTATAGTGAAGCTTAGGTACGTAATATACAGTAATACCTAGTTATAACAAAGTTGAAGGGGGAGCCGTAATTACTTCGTTATAACCATTAGTAAGTTATAGCCAATATCCATGTCATCTATGGGAATTTCAAAGGGGAATTGCGATTGCTTCGTTATATCTGAGTTCGTTATAACGAGGTTCTACTGTATGTGTGGTTACCAGATGTACTGTCTATGGCTGCATTCTTCATTGTACTGCTTGTCAACAAACGTGGTGGTCCACAATCCCTCTATAGCATAGCTGGACAGAGGTATCCGAAAAAGTATTCCGGAATACAGATACAGCAATACTGAAATACATTTTTCTATGTTGGGGATGTTCATACTCTGTAAACACATTCATTAAGTGCAGCATAATACTTAAAATGTTGCAGCGCATTGAAACTTGCACTTTATTCATTATTTTATCACAGTACTCCGAGTGCCGTTAAGACATTACAAAGGAGGCTGACACTGTACATAATTGTTAATACACACGTATGTACAGATATCAGTTTCAATAATGAAGTTATACTGCATCGCTGCAGAAGTAACACACTGTACTCCAAAATGAACATACTTGGTGGCAACAGTATTAGCTGTGCTAGAAATAGCATAGCTCAAGCGAAGTGCTGGAATCAGTAACGAACGAATTTAGAAAAAGTACCAATTTATTTAACAGATATCTGCTTTGTTGATAAGTTTGGCGTGTTAATTATACCTAAGGACGAGGAGCTCCTACTGCACACCCGTCCTGCATGTGGTGGGACACCTGCCGCCCGCAAGCGGGGGTTGAAAGAGCGGAACAGCAGTGGAACGGCACCAAAATGTCCACATGGAAACACTTCATTGGAAATACGTCTCGGGTCATTTCCGGAAAAAAAAAAAGTAACGAGATACTCGTGTCCTGCATAGTATCGCGATACGGGTAATACATCATAAAGGTATTTCACTACCGAGATACAAATACATTTTTCAAATGTATCTCGATACAGCAATACATACTCAAAAGTATCTCTGAAATACTATCACGATACTGCCCAGCCCAGCTCTATAGTTAGTGTTAAATTGTGTTGGGTGTACCATTCATTTTTCTGTGCAGCAGTCTTTTACAGGAAAACTGTCCTATCTAGGTGCCTGTCCTATCCGCATATCGGTATTATTGCTACTCTGCCCCTAAACATGTTTTGTTTAAAAGGAGCGCTGGCTTTTTTTTCTTTTTTTTCCCCTGCAATATGTAGCTGGGGACCTGTAAGTCATAACAGGGCGCATCAACTGCTCCAGCGTGCAACAGATAATTATTTGTGGCCTGTTTATTACTGACTAGTTTCAGTTTTGGTTTGGGAGAGCTCCAAAAGCAACAAGCCACCGAGTGCATCTGGCACCACCTAGCATTTACATCGGGGGTAAGCAAGTTCAACGACGTGCGCAATAAGAATTGTGATGCACTTCCACGCGACTTCCAATGCATGCTCGTTTTATTTTGCCTGTCGAGTGTGCTGCGCGCTGTCCTTTTTCTTGAGTCCTGGTATCGCCGGGAGTCTACTAACATGGGCGCAGCAAACGGGCAAGGGTGACTATGGTGTCATCATTGCTAGCTGCACTTCTCGGAGCTCGAATGGCGTGTTGACATCAGTAAAGTACAGGCGTTCCCTTGGAGTCACCATTGGTGTTGTCAATGTCGCGAGGTGCACCATGTAGAGCTCGAGTGCAAATGCAAACTTCAATATTCATTTAAATTACCTTCTGAGCTGTTTTCCCGCTTGAGATTTGGTAGAGGACATGTGCATGTCCTTGAAAATCGATCCTGCAGGCTTCCTCAGCAGCAAAATTTTAGTGTTGGTGCCCCTTTAATATTTGCTGTTACATAAATACATATGTAAGATAGGTCTACCTTTTCCAGTCATAAGTGCCTCTCATTGACCACTTCTGGTGTGCCAGCTAATGCAAGCTTCTACGAAGGAAGTTGAAATCATAACCCTGGAGACTATATCAGTAGTGAAAGTGTGTGGAAGGAAAATTGCTTAGAGGAAAGGAAAATTGCTTCTGCATTTCTTACCAGCATAAGTGAAGCTGAAGCCTTGCTACAACTGGCACAGTTCAGCTCAACCATGTATGGGTCAATCTCTAGCTCTCGTATAACAAATTATAGTTCATTCAAAAACAAAAGCTTCATGTCTTGGGATAAAATACTACTACTGGCCAACGTGTCACATTATGATCAGACACAAAATTCAATAGAAGATTTTTGTCTTAAAACCTGTGAAGCAGAAGGCATGTTGAACTCTGGGATTAAAACAGTGACAAACAATGACATTAATTACACTTGCAGCAAGACTTTTCTCATCCTTCACAATTATTAGCCATACTAGCGAGATGTCTACAGCTGGCTTTGCCTTGATGCCATCATGGAATGAACTTTCAACAAATCAACTTCGAATTCTGCAGTATTTCTGCTGGTTAGCGTAGTTGGGGTTGATACATATTGAAACTTTGCACAAAGCAAACAGTGGCATAGAATGGTACAAAAGGACAAATGCTTCTAACTGGTGTCATTTTTTCCAAAACAGACTTTTTTAACCATGCATAACCCGCATGAACCACCTCAGGTAGTTCATCTTTGGTGCACACAGTAAACACCTGAATCGTGCACAATTTACAAATATGTGGACAGCAGTGACATCTTTTGCCTAATACAATGTTTCAAGTTCGAACTTTAATCACAACAATGATCTGTTTTCTGTATGTCCATCAATGCAGGGTTACCTTGTGTTGTCTTATGTAGGGCAAATGTCTTAAAATGGAAGTTTTAGCTAGAGCCCAATTTCAGACTGCAATAAATGTAATAGAGATACGATTAGATCAATCAGGCTAGGGGGATGACTACCTGTAACCTCCCTGTTTACAAGGGAAACGAGACACGGAAAAATTGTAGAAGGATGCTCTTTTGTAAAAAAAAAAATGCTGCAGCAAAAATGGCAGCATAAGTATATATTACTGCAGTTCCTTTCAAGATCGTAAAGACTGAAAACAGGTGCAGAAGAAAGAAAAAGGTGACAAGCTCAGCGACAGGCACATCACAAAGGGGATGTTCACAACATTCATCTCTTACCCATTCATACCCCTCAACCTATCACTCCATTTACACAGCCCGAGTTAGACAGAAACATCCAGTATAGAGGACTGTAGTTCCAGCGTTTCTAACTACTGGTTTTACTTCTACACTGAAGCCGTCTATTGCTAGGATCCCGGTTTCCATGACATCCACACACACGCGGGTAAGTGAAAGAGCCAACAACAAAAACAAATGCACATCGCTGCACTCATCGGAGGTTGCTTTAATGAGTGAGCAATGATATCGCTCATATGAAAGCCCAGTTTAATGCCCACCTATGTCCAAAAGTGCATGTTTTTGAATGCGGGGTGCTGTGCGTGCCTAATTAGTGACCAAGAGAAACTTCAATGGAGAGGCCACGAGTAGTGAGCAATCATGTTCTTCTTTTTATTTATTGCGAAATGGGCTTGCCCTTAGGGCACAGTTCAGTGTGTGTGTGTTATATATGTGCCGTAGTGCCTGTGTTGTGTATGAACAGAAGCACTGTCCTGTGAAATATTATTTGTCGAGGAGTGTTCAGGTTGACTACACTCCTCGAATAGTAGTGTTCGGAAGCAAGAGGTGGCACGGTTCAAGCTACGCCGCAGCAAGGTCCAGGGACAGTCTCGTCGTCGTCTTCGTGAATTCAGGGAACTGGGTTGCCCGTTGCCCATTACTCATTCATCAATAGACCCTTTTCATAAGCTGTAAAGCTAGCTTCCCTGCAATGCAACTTGCCCTACTAATGGCAACAGCTGCCTTTTTTTAAATGCTGTCAAAATTCAAGTTGCACATGCTGCGGCCCGTTTTTTGGGGTTGTTTGTATCAGAAGGGCTAGGTCGACATTTTACACGCCCTTATGCAAGCAAATTGCGCTTGCACACGTTGTTTGCCGGATTGCCAATGCCGCCATTAGTAGGGCAAGCTGCATTGCAGGAAAGCTAGCTTGCAGTTTATGAAAAGGGTCTATAGTACATAATAAACAATGTGCTGTGCAAAAAGAAAACACGGACAAGAAGTCGTTCCTTTCTTGTCCGTATTTTCTTTTTGTGCGGCAGCTTGTTTAACTATGTACGACCGAGTCACACAGCAACATGGTTTTTTCTGTGAAATATAGTGTATCCAACTGTTATAAGCAGTTAGGGCACTGTAGTGGAGACCGGCTTGCTCTAATAAATGAGTGTGTTCCGGATGCAGTTCTGTACGCACCCATATCAGGTGGTGACCATCTGCCCCAATCATTGGAACAGAACAATATGAACACTTTATCACCTAGTGGTAGGTTAAACCAATAAACAAGTGTAACGGGCTAGTTGGTATAGATCCATCTTCGTAAGAAGCGCAAGAACTACACACAGGGACAGCTAGAAAGACGCAACACAAGCGCTTGTGTTGTGTCTTTCTTTCTAGCTGTCCCTGTGTGTAGTTTTTGCGCTTCTTACGAAGAAGGTTAAACCGGTTCCACATGGAAATTACTGCCTGTTTAAGGACCACCCTGGCCTGAAGTCTCCTAAGCACAACTTATTCCGCTCTATTAAGGCGAAAGGGGAAGAGCTATGCAGCAATCAGGACAAGTACTGACCAGCAACAAAGATTAGGTTGTGTACCTGCATGTGCATGCATCTTTGCTTGATTTTCATCATGATGACCAATCCCGCCGCTCAAGGCGATAACAGGTGTCTTTACCTTCAATCAAAGTTCTGTGTTGTCTGTTTTCACAGCTTGTCTGGTCTTCACAATACAGAGTTGTGTATGAACTTTTTCGGTAACAACGGGCCATTCAACCGCTCTGATCTGTGTGAACCATCTTGGTTGAATCCTCGGTGTTGCACAGAGCAACCACGTGAATAGTCTGGAATTAGCAAATGTGTGGACAGTAGCGACATCTCTCTTTATTTGTTCAGTGTGAAGTTTTTAAGCTTACACTCTACATTTAATTATGGTCATAGTACATTGCCATAAGCACTGTTTCATTGGGAACAGACAATGAACACATGGAACACAATTTGGCAATGCATGGAATTATCTTTAGCAGGAAAAAAATACAGGCGACCTGAATGCAGAGTGTAAGTTCATCCTTGCTATCAGGGTCTCTCGTAGCTTCCCATGTCTAACTAATGGACTCTTATCATCCTCAGCCTATACCACGTTCACTACAGGATGGAGGGCTCCGCTAATGATCTCCAATTTGCAAAGTCATGTGAGCCGATTCCATTTTGACACCTGCAACCCTCTTTTATCACACCACATTCTGCCTGCCTTGGCTGCATTTACCATCCCTTTGTACGATGGCCACACTTCAACGGAGGAGAAATGCAGTAATGTAAATGTAAACACCTGTGTAAGTTAAAGGTACACGTTAAAGAACCCCAAGTGGTCCGTCCAAATTACTACAGAGCCCTCCACCGCAAGGCAGGCCTCATAAAAATAGCTCGTTTTAACACGCGAAACCCCATAAATTATTATCTAATTGAAGCACTCTCACTGTTTACATGATTCAAACTAGGCTCTTTTCTGCTCATAAGATCAACAGGATGCGAACTCTGCTCCCTTCCCGTCACCTACACTCAATATGGGTACATATTTACAGAAGTGAATATAAAAAGTGACAAGTAGGCTATAGCTGTAAATAGACAAAGGCATTTTGTACAGCTGCAATAACACGAGACCTTGCATAAGACAGCAAAAAAACAATACCAAATGCAGATTAACAATTCATTATGTGCAGTGTTTAGTTCTGTAATATACAAGTGCTTAGCATTTTGAATATCAGCTAAATGTGAAAAAATTTTACCAGCTTTATTCAGTGAAGCATGAGACACAGTTCACATCGGGTACCTAAATTTATTATGGGTTTCAAGTGCATCGTATGCTACTGCCCTGTATCATTCATTAAACATGACGTGGGGCTCGAACAGGATGTACTAGCCAAGATCACGTCAACATCACAGAAAGGTATAACATGTTTGCTCGATAAGTCCAAGATGGCGCACAGATTCATATGCGCAATAATGTAAGGATTTGAAAAAACAATGAAGGAAGAGGCATACAAAACAAGCACACAGCTATCACAGTTCCACCAAAACCAACAAAAGTGCTGTGAAAAAGCCTATCACATTGCCTACAATCCATACGTGTGGCAATGCAAAATGAAGAAGTGCTACTTCAAAAATTATACCTAATAGTTTGGGCACTGGAACCAAAAAGAACAAAAACAAGTACTGGCTCACAGGGTAATAAACGCTGTAGAGACCCTTCATGGCAATCAGCGTAGCCGTCAAGCCAAGGAAGCACTTATAAGGCATCTCATATGCACGCACACCGGCCACTTCCTTGTAGTTTGGTAGGATATAGTACGTCATCGCGCAGAAAGCGATGCTGGTGATGGCCGTGAGGCCCACGACTGCGCCTAGGAAGCGGAAGGTGCCCATCCTCTGTTCCAGGTAGTAGCCGAGGCCAAGCAACGACAACACCGTGTAGGCCAGGTGAAGATACCCCGTGCTGTGCAATGCTGGGAGGAAAAGCAGCTTCCACTGGTAATGGTCCATCACAAGCGATGCGGAGAGACATGGACTGTTCACCATCTTCTTCCAGTGGTGCGGCACAATGTCCATCTGCAACGCGATTAGCGCCACCGACACAAGAATTGCTCCGTACGGCATAGCGCCCAACAAACTGCCAGACTGAGAGCGCCGGCCCAACGGTCCGTGATGCTGCCGCGTGAGCCTTACGGGCTGCTGCCCAAAGAGGTTCCAGACGACGTCGGAGATGGGCGTTAGGATGCCGTAGACGTAGGCGAGGCCGACTAGTATACCGGCAAGGTGGCCGACAAAAGAGGCATTCGGAGTGACGAGTTGAATGAGCACGAGCTCGAGCCAGACGACTTGTCCTGAGGGTAAGTCGACGTCGATACCCAAAAAGCGCCGGCTACGTCCGGGAAAATAGTAATTGTTAAGTACCTTGAGGGCAAAGATGACGCCGGAGAAGCCGACGGCACACTGGTAGTAGAACGAGACGTCGATGAAAGTGCCCAACAGATAGTTCAAACCTAACAGCACAATGCCACAGAGTGCAGTGAAGAGGACGATGATGTAGGCGAACTGCGCGCCCCCGAGGACAGGCTCGAGGAGCATTCCCTTCCAGATGAAGGAAACCATGTTGTAATAAAGGTGCAGGCTGTCACCGTGCTCGATCGCCCCGTAAAAGATCCGCCACCACTGTTTCCTGAAAAGGACGGCATCAACGCTAATGCAAGCGCCGGATAGGCCACGCCAGGGCACTCCAAGAAGTTGGAGGTAAACGCATAATTGAGCGAGGACAATGACGAGCGTCACAGGTGGAATCGCTTCTAGGCCCACTTGAAACAATACGTGGTTTAGGAGGAGCATCACGCCCATAGCATCTCGCTGTTGCCTGCGTTGCATTGCGGTCGGCGTTTGTGCTGTCGATTGAATCTCATCAAAAACACGGTAAGGGGGCCCTGAGGTTCTTACTCACTGGTCGCCTTGCAACACCTGCACGGCCTGTGGTCGTGACAGGCGAAATTCAACCTACCCGTGGCCGAACGTCAAAAGGACACGTGGATTTGTTTTGATGAGACGGCCGTAATGACGCCGTCCATTGGCATTAGGTCAAATCCACAGTGCCGCTACATTTTAAAAAAATAATTATTGAGAAAACAAAAGCGCAGACATCTAAAGGTCTCTTATACATTGATATAAATAAATTTTTTTAAAAGTAAACCAGTGTTTCTGTACGCAGAAACTAAGTAATAAATATTGATCACAGCAATTACCATTTAGAACAAAACGCTTTGTACCCTGGCAACACTGGACCGTCCCAAAATCGTCTGCTAGCGCTTGCGCTGGAGAAGTAGTTGAAGTAGTTGAGGCAAGCAGTCATTGACGGTGAAGACTTTCGGGTTAAAGGGCAACGCTTTTCTACAAAATCCAGTGGCGAAATGTCAGCGCACCTTGCTGTGATAACATGAGGTAGGCGTTCGAGGAAATCTTTGTTTGTTGAGGAAGCGCGAAAGCCAAGTGTCTAAAGTAAGCTCGCGTTGCGATGAAATGCATCGTGTTATTTACCATAAACACGCGCCTGATATTGAAACAACGTCGTCTATGTGCTACTTGTGCGACACTGTGGCGCTTGACACCTGCCAATTTCTCAGGCGCAGGCATCTCCATTCCTTTGCAGTTGCATGTTTTTTTTGTTTTTTGTTTTTTTTAACTTGAGTGTAGCAGTTCACGGACATATGAGCCCGTCTCGGAAGATGTACAAACGTTCGTGTTCTGGTGTTTGCGCGCAGGGGTTTATACTACAACACCCAGGTGAGAATCTTATCCTCATGAAATCGCAGTTAACATTTGCAGAGTTGCAGTGCGCAAGTTCATCATCTCTCTTTAGATTTAGATCATGTTCCCTAATTCGTACATTAAGATATCGGACCGTCTGTCCCACACAAAACCTGCGCCACTTGTCAGGGAGATCTCGTACTCCGCTCCTGTCTCACGTTTGGTATATAAACAGTGGCTTGTTTTATACCACAGCCTTGCCGAATTGTCTGTTCACCAGAGCTGCGACGGCAGAGCCACGGCTGACCCAGCTCAACAGGGATATGGCCAAAAAGTGTTTAAAGCAAACCAACTGTATTTTCACGGCACACACAGTAATGTGCAAAAGCAAATTACACAATAAAAACAGGTAATTCCGATCCAAAGTGACCCAAAGCTTCATGGCAGCTGTGGGTGGCCTAGATAATAAATGAGCACTAATTATTCCTACAACGAAACTGCACATCTCTGCGTTGGGTTTAGGTTGTCTCCGCGGTTGCATCCAAATTCACCGGCAAAATTACTAATATGTTGCACAACAGCGTCACAGGCGGATGGGAGTGAGCTGTACTTGCCGCCACATTTCATGTAGCACCACGATATGAAGAGCAGCTGCGCGGGAGAGTAGCCTTCAAAGTCAACGAGTCTTACCGTGCGAGCAGCGTCTCTTTTGAGAGCGCGCAGCAAAATAAAGAGAGAAACGACTTCGGTGACCAATACTGGCCTTGGCTGCGCTGACTTGGCAAGACAAGGCAGGACGGCAGAGATAACATCGCTGGGGATGTATTCATTGAGGAGGAGCCCCCCGACAGCCTCGGCCGCCTGTGCTCCGAGACCGGCATAGTTCACCGTGGCGGGGAGGTCGTGATCGTACAGGGGAAAGGAGAACGCCAAAGGCGTGAACTCAAAGTCCGCCTGGCATTCAAGAAGATTGTAAATCTTCGTGCTGTGGTAGATGTTCACGCCGAAGACGTCACCGGTAGAGCGAGTGTGCGATATGACTTTTCGCCAGTTGTCAACGAAGGAGTCCGTCATGTCAAATGAGGCTTCAGACCCGTAAGCTTCGGTACCGTGGTCGGCGTTCGGTAGCACTGTCCTGACTGATGTCCAGTTGGCGACTACTGGCTTCTCGGCGTCCACCAAATTCCACTTCTCAAGCTGATCACGGTACGCGCTGCGCACGGCTAGTAGTAGTCTCTCGGCATCGGCACGTATTTCTCCGTTCAGAGCCACGGCGTTGTATTGGGAGAAAGTGGCATATCCCCGGAGCAGCTGAACTACTCTTAGGCAGAACGCACCGTGTTGCAGGTAAGCTTTGTGCCTGCTGGTGTAATAGTTGGCTATGAGGTCTGAGTCCGCGTACAGCGCGGCGACTTGTACGGTGCACCAGGACACGTAGAGATGGACCATGCTTTCGCCGTGCTGGTGCCAGAGCTCGACGAAAGCACTAACGAAGTCGGAATTCCAGAGAACGACAGCGGAGTCGTATTTCACGGCCACGTCGTACGCTCTGAGCGCTTTCTGGAAGCGGGCTTTGGAAAGGTTCAGGCGTTCATCGTAGAGCCAGGACATTGCGATGGGCATCTTCGAACTGCGCTCCGCTGTGATGTTTGCTAGAGCACTGGTCATGTCCTCTGATACGGACATCGTTTCTTCCATGCCGACTACTTCGCCTCGGCCTGGTACGCTGAATTTTGAGCGCAATGCATTGAAATAGATCCTTTTCTGCACGTACGTCTGGAGGCGCTCATACTTGGAGGTTATAATCGAGAACGAGGTTCCTCTGGTCAGTACGATTTGATTTTTCTTGGCGTCACTTTCCATGTGGAGAACAGCGTCCCAGCCAAGAATCATCGAGGTTTCCAGCAAGAGACGCAGTAAGTCTGGCTTATCCGGACGATGAGGCCAAACGATGCCGGCTGCGGATAGAGCCTGCTTGGCGTTTGCCAAATCGTTGCGTTCTCCTTTGAGCACCGTGTCGCAGCTTCTGTACAGCGCGGCCGCCTGCTCTTGTGAGCTCTGGTTTTTCGCCGGCACTTGGGTGTTCCAGAATAGGTCGGTAACTCGGTCGAGCGCCGTCAGGTACGCGTATTCTCTGACCGAGTATACCGTCTTACTCCAGCCGTCGCAGACGTAGCGGTAAAAGCTGCGGCATGGTTGCACTGACGTGTTGATGGATAGACGCAGTCGCGCGGAATACTCGACGCAGGCATCGCTCTTGCAGACTCGTATCGTCGGGTGGTGTTCTCTGACGCTGAAGGCGAGCACGCATGCGACGATGACGCCCAGCCCAGTCGAGGCCAGGCAAATGATGATACAACGGCGACTCCTGTGGTTCTGCTTAGGTGAAAGACTTGAAAAATGATGCCCGTCAGCCTTGCTGTTCTGCATCTCTATGCAATAGTATTCTTGATGATGATTCACGGTTTGAACGTCATCATCACCAGCCTGCTCTGTGTCCAAAAGGGACCGACAACTGAAATTGCGGTTAAATGAAACGGTCACAGGACCATAACTCAAGTTACAGTCAATACATAAAAACGCATATTAGCTTTCTATGCATCAAAAGGAGTCGACGCTAACAAGCGTCGCTGGCCTCACGGCACCCGAAATCTTGTCTGAGAATCTTGTTTGAGAGAAATACGGTCTCTCAAAATTTTGCCCAAAATGCCAAAAAAAGGTAAGACTATAGTATTGGGTTTTTTGTGAAATTTTGACTCGATCAGAAGTCGCACAAAATGCGTTTTCCCGCATCGTAGAGCATTCCTCTACTTATTGCGCGCCTTCCTGAATAAAAATACGGTCTCTCAAAATTTTGCCCAAAATGCCAAAAAAGGTAAGACTATAGTCTAGGGTTTTTTGTGAAATTTTGACTCGATCAGAAGTCGCACAAAATGCGTTTTCCCGCATCCTAGAGCATTCCTCTACTTATAGCGCGCCTTCCTGAATAAAAATACTGTCTCTCAAAACTTTGCCCAAAATGCAAAAAAGGTAAGACTATAGTATTGGGTTTTTCGTGAAATTTTGACTCGATCAGAAGTCGCACAAACTGCGTTTTACCGCATCGTAGATCATACCTCTACTTATTGCGCGCCTTCCTGAATAAAAATACGGTCTCTCAAAATCTTGCCCAAAATGCCAAAAAAGGTAAGACTATAGTCTTGGGTTTTTTGTGAAATTTTGACTCGATCAGAAGTCGCACAAAATGCGTTTTCCCGCATCGTAGCATCCTCTACTTATTGCGCGCCTTCCTGAATAAAATACGGTCCTCTCAAATATGCCCAAAATGCCAAAAAGGTATGACGGACCAAAATCGCATAGACTGCTTGGCGTTTGCCAAATCGTTGCGTTCTCCTTTGAGCACCGTGTCGCAGCTTCTGTACAGCGCGGCCGCCTGCTCTTGTGAGCTCTGGTTTTTCGCCGGCACTTGGGTGTTCCAGAATAGGTCGGTAACTCGGTCGAGCGCCGTCAGGTACGCGTATTCTCTGACCGAGTATACCGTCTTACTCCAGCCGTCGCAGACGTAGCGGTAAAAGCTGCGGCATGGTTGCACTGACGTGTTGATGGATTGACGCAGTCGCGCGGAATACTCGACGCAGGCATCGCTCTTGCAGACTCGTATCGTCGGGTGGTGTTCTCTGACGCTGAAGGCGAGCACGCATGCGACGATGACGCCCAGCCCGGTCGAGGCCAGGCAAATGATGATACAACGGCGACTCCTGTGGTTCTGCTTAGGTGAAAGACTTGAAAAATGATGCCCGTCAGCCTTGCTGTTCTGCATCTCTATGCAATTACAGTATTCTTGATGATGATTCACGGTTTGGACGTCATCATCACCAGCCTGCTCTGTGTCCAAAAGGGACCGACAACTGAAATTGCGGTTAAATGAAACGGTCACAGGACCATAACTCAAGTTACAGTCAATACATAAAAACGCATATTAGCTTTCTATGCATCAAAAGGAGTCGACGCTAACAAGCGTCGCTGGCCTCACGGCACCCGAAATCTTGTCTGAGAATCTTGTTTGAGAGAAATACGGTCTCTCAAAATTTTGCCCAAAATGCCAAAAAAGGTAAGACTATAGTATGGGTTTTTTGTGAAATTTTGACTCGATCAGAAGTCGCACAAAATGCGTTTTCCCGCATCGTAGAGCATTCCTCTACTTATTGCGCGCCTTCCTGAATAAAAATACGGTCTCTCAAAATCTTGCCCAAAATGCCAAAAAAGGTAAGACTATAGTCTTGGTTTTTTGTGAAATTTTGACTCGATCAGAAGTCGCACAAAATACGTTTGGCCGCATCAGCATTCCTCTACTTATAGGGCATTCCTGAATAAAAATACGGTCTCTCAAAATCTTGCCCAAAATGCCAAAAAGGTAAGACTATAGTCTTGGGTTTTTTGTGAAATTTTGACTCGGTCAGAAGTCGCACAAAATGCGTTTTCCCGCATCGTAGAGCATTCCTCTACTTATTGCGCGCCTTCCTGAATAAAAATACGGTCTCTCAAAATCTTGCCCAAAATGCCAAAAAAGGTAAGACTATGTCTTGGGTTTTTGTGAAATTTTGACTCGATCAGAAGTCGCACAAAATGCGTTTTCCCGCATCGTAGAGCATTCCTCTACTTATTGCGCGCCTTCCTGAATAAAAATACGGTCTCTCAAAATCTTGCCCAAATGCCAAAAAGGTAAGACTATAGTATTGGGTTTTTTGTGAAATTTTGACTCGATCAGAAGTCGCTCTAAATACGTTGGCCGCATCGTAGAGCATTCCTCTACTTATTGCGCGCCTTCCTGAATAAAAATACGGTCTCTCAAAATCTTGCCCAAAATGCCAAAAAGGGTAAGACTATAGTATTGGGTTTTTTGTGAAATTTTGACTCGATCAGAAGTCGCACAAACTGCGTTTTACCGCATCGTAGATCATTCCCCTACTTATTGCGCGCCTTCCTGAATAAAAATACGGTCTCTCAAAATCTTGCCCAAAATGCCAAAAAAGGTAAGACTATAGTCTTGGGTTTTTTGTGAAATTTTGACTCGATCAGAAGTCGCACACAATGCGTTTTCCCGCATCGTAGAGCATTCCTCTCCTTATTGCGCGCCTTCCTGAATAAAAATACGGTCTCTCAAAATCTTGCCCAAAAGGCCAAAAAAGGTAAGACTATAGTATTGGGTTTTTTGTGAAATTTTGACTCGATCAGAAGTCGCACAAACTGCGTTTTACCGCATCGTAGATCATTCCCCTACTTATTGCGCGCCTTCCTGAATAAAAATACGGTCTCTCAAAATCTTATCAAAATGCCAAAATAGGTAAGACTATAGTCTTGGGTTTAAGATAAGAAGAAGGTCACCGTTGTGCCATATATGCACAAAGTTGCACATAATATGAAGAAAGTGGCAGACAGGCATGGTGTACCAATTGTTTTTTCCGCGCCAAAAAAGCTCGCCGGCTTATGCCCAAGGGTTTGCAGGAAAGGACAACGGCGAAGCGGCTGCGGTAAAAAGCATGCGGAATCATTCCGGAAATGCGCCACAGGAGTGGTATACCAAATCCCGCTCACGTGCGGACGTTCCTGCGTGGGCCGAACTGGGCGCTGCGTAAATGAACGCATAGCGGAGCATGCTGCCTCGATCACGAGGAGAGAAGGAGCGAATTTGCCAGCGCATTGTAGCTCTTGTAGGGGGTGTGAGCCCTTATTCAAACAAGCAAAAATACTAGGCAGAAGCAGGGAGAGAGTAGCGCGCGAGCTGCTGGAAGCCTTCCATATCAAGGATGCTGGCGATAACTGCGTCAGTGATACATCTGTTGCTTTATACAGAGCAGAAAGCGAATTTCTGCGCAGTTTTTTGACGTGAGGTTGTATATATTGTGATTCCTCCTCTCTGCCCTTCTCCTCTCTTCCCTCTCTCGTGTTGTTTGGGTCATGCATATATATGCAATGACCGATTCAATAAAAACCAGTTGATAGATGCGCTCTTTCCGTTTATTCTGCATCTTATTTCCTGTGTACGTCCGTTGAATGCGCAACGACACCCAACAATTATGCACCAACTCGCCCAAGAAGTTCTTCTGTCATACTTGGAGGTTATAATCGAGAACGACGTTCCTCTGGTCAGTACGATTTGATTTTTGTTGGCGTCACTTTCCATGTGGAGAACAGCATCCCAGCCAAGAATCATCGAGGTTTCCAGCAAGAGACGCAGTAAGTCGCGGCTTATCCGGACGACGAGGCCAAACGATGCCGGCTGCGGATAGAGCCTGCTCGGCGTTCGCCAAATCGTTGCGTTCTCCTTTGAGCACCGTGTCGCAGCTTCTGTACAGTGCAGCCGCCTGCTATTGTGAGCTCTGGTTTTTCGCCGGCACTCGGGCGTTCCAGAATAGGTCGGTAACTCGGTCTAGCGCCGTCAGGTACCCGTACTCTCTGACCGAGTATACCGTCCTACTCCAGCCGTCGCAGACGTAGCGGTAAAAGCTGCGGCATGGTTGCACTGACGTGTTGATGGATTGACGCAGTCGCGCAGAATACTCGACGCAGGCATCGCTCTTGCATACTCGTATCGTCCGGTGGTGTTCTCTGATGCTGAAAGCGAGCACGCACGCGACGATGGCGCCCAGCCCGGTCGAGGCCATGCAAATGATGACACAACGGCGACTCCTGTGGTTCTGCTTAGGTGAAATACTTGAAAATTGATGACCGTTAGCCTTGCTGTTCTGCATCTCTATGGAAATGCAGTATTCTTGATGATGATGATTTAAGGTATGACCGTCATCATCACCAGCCTGTTCTATGTCCAAAAGGGACCGACAACTGAAATTGCGGTTAAATGAAACGTGTAGTAGCCTGGCGGTGAAGCCTTCACACTGCTTTCTGGAGTCTATGAATTGCTGCACGTCGCCTGCTGCTGTTCACACGACCATAACTCGGTCTTAAAATTGCAGTCAATACATAAAAAAGTGCCGCCCGCATCTTCCCACGGGGGTAACTCGAGTAAATGCGTCGCAGAGTGGTGGGGGTATCGCGTGAATGTTGCGTAATTGGGTATGGTTTGGGAATGCTTAATTGTTATTTTTCGTCTTTATTATTCTCATTTATTGAATGAAGGAGAAGCGAAGGCAAGGAGTGTAAAGTGTGTCTTTATTG
This sequence comes from Hyalomma asiaticum, assembly GCA_013339685.2. NCBI lineage: Eukaryota > Metazoa > Arthropoda > Arachnida > Ixodida > Ixodidae > Hyalomma > Hyalomma asiaticum. The sequence goes on along the minus strand of CM023485.1, from coordinate 16,073,656 downwards.
CTTGGTGCCGTCGTTGTATTGGACGGGACCAAGGTGGGCGCTTGCGTCCACGAGCAGCGTCCGGAGCCGCGTCTCGGTGACGACGTTTGCACGCCACTTCTCGCTCACGTACCTGGGGTCTTAAAGCTCGCTGCTCACGTTTCGCCGCTGCTTCTCGTGCGTTCGAGGGAGAGGAGTACGGGGGAGAGGTCCGCACCCCCACTGCGCATGCTCGGCTTGCTGAACGCCCGGTGGGTCGGCACGATACGAGCCGAGCATGCGCAGTGGGTGTGGGGTGTTGACAGCGCCGCCTACGCCGAAACGCGAGATCGTGCGACTAAGAAATGCTCCGCATTTAAAACGCATCTCAGTCTTATTATTCGCTTTCTATGCAGCAAAAGGAGTCGACGCTGACAAGCGCCGCTACCCTCACGGCAACGAAATCTGCTTTTAACTGCGGTGCATGCGGTCAGCGTCTCCCAGGCGTTGCGCGCACGCGCTCTGTCGGGGAATAACCATGTGGAAACACACACGACAGCTGTCAGCCACTGTTGCAACATGTATTGCGTTAAGACTCCATAAGCAAAAAATCCTCATAAAATATAACTTACGGCGATTTCCCTGTTGTCATTGCATGACTGGACAATCTGACCGGTAAGCTTTGCGTTCAGATAAGGAAACCATTTAACTTAGGTACCTTAAAAAAATTACAGCATATCCACGGAGTGAATGATGATGAGTGGGCGAAGCTCGGGATGTTCATCGTAGATCGTGCCGAGTTCCGGATTAATTTAGTTAACGCGCACGCTACGAATCCTCATGGTTCAACTATGCACAAGTGAAACCTTCCACCGGCACTTCATTGCAAGTCAAGATCCAGTGCATATATATATATATATGTATATATAAGGGCTTGTGGGTCCGGTGCAATATTCACGGAAAAGTCAAAACAGACGCGCCTGTAAAGCAGTTTTATTGACGTTTCGCTCGGGGTCCGAGCTTCATCAGAATGAAGTGTATAGCAACATTGCCGTTAATATATACATGTCCATATCAAGCACAGTGAAGATACGCTAACCACAACTGATATATAAACGTCATCGATGAAAATGTGTGTAAACAGCTCAAGAGAATCGCTGATGTAAATGACATGATGACGATGCTAAAAGTATACACGTGTGAAAGTAAAACCGGAAAGCTAGAAACACTAAAATACTAAGGCACAAAAACTTCACAGTTCGATGAACAATGTAAGTACACTTATTTCCAATAAGTCGATTACAGAGACAAACAACTTAATTTGCCAGCGCATTCATTTAAACCAGACGCGATGGTATCAAACTTGTGAATTAGGAAGGATTCCCGGGCTTCCCTGTCATAATTAGAGCGAAAGCTAGATTCAAGTAACGTGACCTTGAGGTTATTAAAAGAGTGACCGGGGAGATGCACATCTTTTGATATGGGCAGGTGCGGCAACGTGTTAGCGTGAGATTTATGATTGTTAAATCGTATTCGGAAAGGGCCTTCTGTTTGTCCGATATACTGTTTGCCGCATATTGTACATTCAAGCATATAAATTACGTTTTTGGTGTCACAGTCGAAGTCACCTTTAATTTTTAAACGAAATGTTGAAGACGTACTGGCGACCTGTTGGGAAGTGCACATATGGGGACATACCTTACAACGCGGTTTGTGGCATGGATGGCATCCGATAGCGTTTGGGCGGGCAATCTTAGGTAATGATGAAGATGATAGTATGTCGCGAAGGTTTCTAGCTCGGCGGTACACTGCTCGGGGTGGTTCAGTAAAGATGTGTTTCAGGCGCTCACTTTGCATGAGAATGTTGTGGTGTTTGTTAAGTACAGCCGATACACGTGGGACTGATACACGTGGGACTGATCAGTTGTGGTTAGCGTATCTTCACTGTGCTTGATATGGACACGTATATATTAACGGCAATGTTGCTATGCACTTCATTCTGATGAAGCTCGGACCCCGAGCGAAACGTCAATAAAACTGCTTTACACGCGCGTCTGTTTTGACTTTTCCGTGAATATTGCACCGGACCCACAAGCCCTTTGTTCCTTTGTATTTGAAACAATGGGTCCGAAGAAGACCGCGTCGAAGCACATCCACTGGAAGTACCCGAACGCCTCTCCGTCCTTGACTGTCATCGGTGACTCCCAAACCAAGCATATCTACCAGTACTTCGATCCTACACTCGTTGGTACGCCAGCCTTTGTATCTCAGTGCGGTGCCGTGATGAGCGACGTGCCTGCGCTGCTGGATTTTGTGCCCCGAACCACGACAACAATTGTGCTTCATGTAGGTACCAATGACGTCGTTCGTGTTCCGGCGCGAAAAGCTTTCCAAAACTACTGTGAACTTATTAACGAAATCAGCAAGCTGGCCCTGAAATCAGGAGGATCTACGCCAGTCTTATACTGCCAAGGACCACGAACCGCCGACAGCGATATTCCAATGCGGCATTCATTCGTTGCTTCAACGAAGAAGCATGGTATTTCAACGAATTGGTGAAAATGTTTTGCGCACATTCTCGGCTCGTCTATTTTCTGGATCACGGCTTCGAATGGCTGCCCTCGCACAGGGTGCTAGTCGCAGACGGTGTATACCCGAATTTCGAAGGCGTTTCTCTTATGGCTTGCCACATACGCTGCCTCTGTTATAAGACGTTCAACGTTACGTCTCGCGTCTGGTCGGACTGCGCTCCAAGCAGTCCTTTTCAGCAACGTACAAGGGAACCACCCGAAATAAACAAGCCTTCCATGTCCACGCCTCCAATAGGCCAGACAGTGAATTGCAGCCCCTCTGAAAGTGCATCACCGCCCCTCCAACGCAAGACGCAACGGTCGTACACAAACAATGCTTCGAAGAATCGTCCGGAATGTTCCGCAACACTCGCTGCGCCACTTGACCGTTCACCTTCAGCTCTGTGCACAACGGATGCCTCCCCTAAAGTTCGGCGCTACGAGCTTCGCAGTACCTACGCCCAAGCCGTCCAGGCAGCGCCAGCCAAATGACAGAAGACCTTCACTGCCGGTAATGCTACGTTTCTATGTTCTAGAGGATTCTTAAAGCTAAGGAAGGTGGTTGAAAAAAAAAGATTCGTTGTGATCTACACATTGACACGTTAAATAGCTACCTGGCTGCATCGGTTGCTCCAAAGGGTCTCCGCATTTGTGTAAAACCTGCTTTGTCTGACATGTCAGAATGCCATTCATCCAGATGGAATGACATTCTAAAAAATGCTTCTTTAGAGCTTACTCGCGTTGTGTTAGATCATTATACTCATTCCAGTGAGCGTCTTATAAAACAAGAAAATGTACTTATAGCTAATTCAGACTTGTCATCAGCTGAGTCGGCTGAACTTGATTCATTTGCATCTAAAAAGCGTCGTGACATTACCGCGAAAAAAATCAAGAAATTATCCCGCGACGGTATCTTTTGTCCTCTTTCCAGTCAAAAAAGGACAGGCAAATCCGCAGATGCAGTCTCTTTAGTTAACAATCCCGCAGTACTGTGCCCCGGTTCTTCGAAGCCTCGTTCTCGTGGGGAGCCCATAGACCAACAGCAAAGCAACATTGTCAACATTTCAGACACAACGCTGACGACTGATGAACGCATCGTCCTTAGTCGTGGCCTCAATTTTTGTCCAACAACAGGTGAACACAGTGAATTTCAGTTGCTAAAAGATTTGGACAATTTCGCCCGTAATTTACGCTTACGTGAGTATTATCATGACAAGCCAAATGAAAGTAATATTAAAAACAAGCTACCTTCACACAAACACTGGGTGCCGCCTTCCCAACGCGATAGATGCCTCGATATGTATATTAAAGCTGTTCAGCGTGACATTATGCAAGTATATCAAAAACGCGTACATTTCCACCGCAATCTTTCTTCTAGCGAACTTAAGGCCCTAAATTCGTTGTCATCCCGCACTGACATTATCATAAAGCCAGCAGATAAGGGTGGTGCTGTTGTAGTCATGAATAGGTCTGATTATACCGCAGAAGCCCACAGGCAGCTATCAGATACCAGGTTTTATAAACGACTTGATCATGACCCCACAGAAGAGCATAAGTCACTGGTCAATTTAACGCACTATTCTAGACCTAATTACAGAGAAGAAAATGGCTAACAACGCAATTCATTCACTCGTTCCACTTAGTCCGGTAGCTGGTCGCTTTTACCTGCTACCAAAAATACATAAGGAAGGCAATCCTGGCCGTCCTATAATTTCCGGTATAGGTACTGTTACGGAAAACTTATCCAGTTTTGTAGATTCCCTCATCAGCACTATCCCGGCTACATTCCCGTCTTTCGTGAAAGACACTACTCATTTCCTGTCCGATATGCTTGACATCACTATTCCTAACAGCTCCCTATTGGTGACACTTGATGTAGCGTCTCTGTATACTAATATTCCGCATGCTGACGGAATCAGGGCTGTCGTCGAATCCTACGAAGAAATGGTGGCCGAGAAACCGATTGACAGCAGCACATTAGCAACTCTGCTTACGCTCATTTTAGATCTTAATAACTTCCAATTTGATGATACACACTACATCCGAATCAGTGGAACGTCTATGGGCACACGCATAGGTCCAAATTACGCAAACATTTTTATGGGCCACCTGGAAAATAAGTTTTTGATAAAGCAGACGTTTAAACCATTTTATTACAAACGCTTCATTGATGACGTGTTCCTTATATGGCCACATGGTGAACAGGAGCTTCTTTCATTCATAAATGATTTTAACAATGCCCACCCTTCAATATCATTCTCTCACGCGTATTCTGCGTCCACCATTAACTTTCTTGATGTGACCATTTCCGTTATAGACAACAAACTGTCGACCACGCTGTATAGAAAGCCGACAGATCGACAACAATATTTGCATTTCGACAGCAGCCACGTTAAACACTGCAAGACCAGCATTCCGTATAGCCAATCGTTACGCTTCAAAAGAATCTGCTCTAACCCATCCGACTTTCAAAAAAATTGTGCAACACTTAAAAACGCCTTGTTGAAGCAAAAGTATCCACCGCAATTAGTTGACGATGCGATCCAGCGCGCAGATACACATGACCGCAGAACGCTTCTTTGTACCGCGAAGCCACCTACTCAGCCATCCCAGACAAACCTAGTGCTAACCCACTGTGCATCAGTCCCACGTGTATCGGCTGTACTTAACAAACACCACAACATTCTCATGCAAAGTGAGCGCCTGAAACACATCTTTACTGAACCACCCCGAGCAGTGTACCGCCGAGCTAGAAACCTTCGCGACATACTATCATCTTCATCATTACCTAAGATTGCCCGCCCAAACGCTATCGGATGCCATCCATGCCACAAACCGCGTTGTAAGGTATGTCCCCATATGTGCACTTCCCAACAGGTCGCCAGTACGTCTTCAACATTTCGTTTAAAAATTAAAGGTGACTTCGACTGTGACACCAAAAACGTAATTTATATGCTTGAATGTACAATATGCGGCAAACAGTATATCGGGCAAACAGAAGGCCCTTTCCGAATACGATTTAACAGTCATAAATCTCACGCTAACACGTTGCCGCACCTGCCCATATCAAAACATGTGCATCTCCCCGGTCACTCTTTTAATAACCTCAAGGTCACGTTACTTGAATCTGGCTTTCGCTCTAATTATGACAGGGAAGCCCGGGAATCCTTCCTAATTCACAAGTTTGATACCATCGCGTCTGGTTTAAATGAATGCGCTGGCAAATTAAGTTGTTTGTCTCTGTAATCGACTTATTGGAAATAAGTGTACTTACATTGTTCATCGAACTGTGAAGTTTTTGTGCCTTAGTATTTTAGTGTTTCTAGCTTTCCGGTTTTACTTTCACACGTGTATACTTTTAGCATCGTCATCATATCATTTACATCAGCGATTCTCTTGAGCTGTTTACACACATTTTCATCGATGACGTTTATATATCAGTTGTGGTTAGCGTATCTTCACTGTGCTTGATATGGACATGTATATATTAACGGCAATGTTGCTATACGCTTCATTCTGATGAAGCTCGGACCCCGAGCGAAACGTCAATAAAACTGCTTTACACGCGCGTCTGTTTTGACTTTTCCGCATATATATATATATATATATATATATATATATATATATATATATATATATATATATATGAGATCAACAAGATTTTCTTCTGGCTACCGTGAAAGAATTATAAGAACTTTGAAGTAAACTGCAATGTTAACAGATAAAAATTTTCTTTATTCCTAACGTTTCGGCTGGAGGACCAGCCTTCTTCGGAGGTTTAAGTCGAATGAGCACAACGGCCATCCGAATACAAGTGCAAAGGCAGAGTTACAAGTGAAAGGAGGAGGCAAACCAACAAACAAATATATAAACTTTCCCGGTCACTCAAACAAACACATAAACTTGCCCGGTCACACTTTTGAGCGCATCAGTGTTGTGCTTCTACAATCCGGCTTTCAGCACACACGAGAGCGCGAACAGCGCGAATCCTTCTTTATAAATAAATTCAGATCGTTCTCGCATGGAATTAACGAGAGCCCAGGGCGGCTCGCTTTCCTACGCAACCAATCGTAACAGTCAAAAAACGATATTTATTATTTAGCTATAGCTAAACTGGTGTCGACAGCACATAAAGAAAAATATCACTCCCACTGTGTTTAACCCGTGCTGTGCGATGTCAGTGCACGTTAAAGAACCCCAGGTGGTCGAAATTTCCGGAGTCCTCCACTACGGCGTCTCTCATAATCAGAGCTGGTTTTGGGACGTTAAACCCCACAAATCAATCAATCAATCTTCCTCCAATATTTCTTACCCCCCCCATTTTGTGTTTTTTTTTCTTTTTTTCTTATTTTTTTTCTCTCTCTCTCTTTTCCCTCGTTGGTGTCGCGCCCGACCTTATCTGTTGTTCAAAAAGGCCAGAAACTACATGCAGCTGGAGCGTGTCGCCCTGTTAAAGCATGCCGCCGCGCTTTGCTCACTCGACTCTTACTGCAGGCTCATTATTCTGGGTGGCCCACCTACTCCTTTTCTTCTCTCCTTTTTCACCTTTTTTTCGCTCCTTCGCATTCCTCACACAAAGCCTGCACCCAGCTTGTTTCTCATTCCTACCTTGCCACTCAGGCCCTTATCCCGCTCACGTGACTCGATAGTTCACACGTGGCAACGATTAAAGAACCAGCCGTTGCACCTCCGGTGTCTTCCTTATCTAGATCGTTTCTGCCCTCTCCTCATGTCGTCTGTCTCCTTCCCTTTGAGCCACCCACGTTGGTCGTTGTTAGCTTATGTGTTTGTTTATTTATATATTTGTTTGTTGGTTTGCCTCCTCCTTTCACTTGTAACTCTGCCTTTGCACTTGTATTCGGATGGCCGTTGTGCTCATTCGACTTAAACCTCCGAAGAAGGCTGGTCCTCCAGCCGAAACGTTAGCAATAAAGAAATTTTTTATCTGTTAACATTGGAGTTTACTTCAAAGTTCTTATAATATATATATATATATATATATATATATATATATTCTCCTTCTTTGCGAGCTGGTACAGCGTTCCTCTAAGAAAGAGCGTTTCCATAGCCAACGCGCGCCTTTCGCTCTCTCTCTGTCTCTCTCTCTCTCTGTCTCTCTCTCTCTCACAAGACAGCAGAGGCACGCGCCGAGGCGAACGCCGAGGGCGAGCGCGTGCCTCGCAGCACGCGGGTTACGCCTGACGACTGACGCCTGGCGCGTGACAAGGTTAGACTAAGAGGAGCTTCGCCCCTAAAATTGCTTGTAGGTCCTTTACTCATATTGCCGTAGTTATGGCCGCCTTGTCCTGCTGCATAAAATTGCTCATGCGAAAACACTTATGGAAGCACCCATCGCTCTTGCTAATTATTCTTGGCTCACCTGAAGAACTCGCCACCTTAACGTATAGTTCCTTTGAAATCGTCCATTGATTGTTTTAGGTTTTCCTTTTTTTTTCCCCTGGCACTGTGACGTTTGGAATTGCTTAGCGATTGCCAGATTACGTTAATGGTGAGCTATATATATATACAGGGTGTTTTTTTTAAGCTGCAACACATTTTTAAAATTAGAAAAACATAAATCGCGGGGATGTCTTGTGTACCACTCGAGTGTACGGGTTGGCGGCCTCTAGATACAGAACAATTACCGCACGTGTATGCATAATTAGCGAAATTACGCTAATTAGTTTTTTAATTATCAGCAATTGGTGGCTATAGTAAATGAGTACTTTGGAGCCCGTCCTCGACAATGCCTGTCCCAACGATCAAATTTTGAATAGCGCAGTGCATGACGGAGCTACGCGAACAATTAGTTCCCCGTGGCAGGCTCCTTGAAACCGAAATCGGCCGGGAAAAGCGCGTCTGTGACGTCGATGTCACCGCCCCCACGGCTTTCGTCACTCGCCCGCGGCGACCAACGCCGCAGATAACAAGGAGATAACGCAAGCTGCTTGCGCGGCCGGAGCGGCGGTGACCACGGGCGAGTGGCGAGTGACGAAAGCCGTGGGGGCGGCGACATCGACGTCACAGACGCTCTTTTCACGGCTGATTTCGGTTTCAAGGAGCCTGCCACGGGGAACTAATTGTTCGCGTAGCTCCGACATGCACTCCGCTAATCAAAATTTGATCGTTGGGAAAGGTAGTGTCGAGGACGGGCTCCAAAGTACTCATTTACTATAGCCACGAATTGCTGATAATTAAAAAGTTAATAAGCGTAATTTCGCTAATTATGCATACAAGTGCGGTAATTGTTCTGTATCTAGAGGCCGCCAACCCGTACACTCGAATGGTACACAAGACATTCCCGCGATTTATGTTTTTCTAATTTTAAAAATGTGTTGCAGCTAAAAAAAAACACCCTGTATAGCTTTCCCGATACAGTTTAGTTTGTCAATGTATGTGCTCTTTATTATGTCGTGTTACCTTTTTGAATATATGCATTCACTGCAGCAATACCTAGCTATGAAAGACGGCAGCACATGTAAACAAATAAATAACCCTCATAATTTTCTCGCCCCACGTGACCTTTTACATGCCTCGGATGCATTTCGAGTTCCCATGACATCCATTCCGTCGTTCTGACCGACCATCGTTGATGTAAATACGAGCTGCTCTTGTTCGTTCTTTAATACACTCTGGTCTGTTAATTCATGTGTCTTACTGGCAGAGACGCCTGCCATTCTTGTCTGTGTTAGGCTGCGTTGTCTGTTGCACGATTACCCGTTTGATGCACATCATTTCAACCATTACGAACGAATGTGCATCAGTACAATCACCTCTCCATCCAAATTACTAATACTTCTACCAAAGGCACATTGATAAGCAGGAAAGTTGGCATCAATCCCTCCCCCCCCCCCCTCCCCCCCCCTTACTACCCATCTTCTTAGGCGTCGGTAAAAGGCGCCCTTGGATCCTGACAGCGTCTTCGCTTTGAGGTGGACAGTTCGATACCCGAATGGTGCAGCGCTCTCTTTCACTGCCCCCGTTCCGGGGCTGCGATGCGGTTAGGCTTCTGTGGACATCGAATGTAGTCTAGGTCAGCCTATAGCATTAAGATGTTTGCTTGAGACTAGTAGGCAGCGATAACAAGTAGACAAACACAAAGCGCACGTAGGACAAGCGTAACTCATACTGTTTATTAGGCAAAACCCACTTAATTAGTAAAACAAAGTGCAAAAGTGGCTCTCACGTTTCTTGAAATCCTCAGATTCTCGAATGGAGGCTCGGTGTGGTCGTGTTCTTCCTTGGCTTTACTGGGCAGCTTTGAACCATCCGAACTTGAGTCTCCGATGCGTTTCGACCCTTTGCTTCGCTGCTCCCGAAGCGAAGTAGTTGAGCTCGTCTTGTCATTCCGCGATATGGAACCAGGTGTTTTGCTAGTCGATGAGTGAGTCCTGGCACTGCATTTAGAAAAGCCAGACGAAGGTGGTGCTCGCTTCTCCTTCTCGCCGTCCTTCGTGATCTTCGGGGGCAAAGCGGCGAAGGTCGGCTCCAATCTTCGTGCGCAATGTGCGAAGGAAGAAATGGAGGGAGGGGCTGCTTCACGAGACGAAAAGGTAGGCAATGGCGGCACGGTGGTCATCACTGCAGCAGGCACTGTAGGTGGCGAAGACTTAAAGCTAGGCGTGCGTTGTTGCACTGTTCGTGTCACGCAAGAGTTCGAGAGCACTGCATCATGCGTGCCGGTCAAAACAGCAGGCTGTGCGGACGTCGTGCCGTTGAGTGGCACTGCACAGAGCTGCGCGGACTGTAACTTCTCTGGGACTGCGTCGGGCACGTGAGAGGTGACGTCTGCATGGCGAGGCACCATAGTTTGGACGACGCAGGACAAGGTCGGTGCTGGAATCGAAAGGCCAGGCGATGCGAAAATCGGGGCGTGATGCGGCGAAGATGCGAGCGGCGCAACGAATGGTCTCGCGGTGCAGGCGAACGAGACGGGTAGCTGCACCTCTGGACCCCGAAAATCGCGTTGAGCATGGCGCTTGCTAGTAAACGAAGTCGGTTCGCCGAAACCGCTTTCCTCTCTGATTTCGATTTGCACTCTAATAAAATTCATGAGGTCCTTACGAGCTCTGCTTGATCGGCTGGAGACGCCGCAGCGTTGTCCGGTGGCAAAGCCTCCTTTTGCCTTTGACGGTATAGTATGCAGAAGTCCGAGGGTAATGCCTTTAGGAGGACGCGTCGAAGAACTGCGCCGTACTCGCCTGGAGACACTCCAAGACCGTCCAGCGCGTTCATCCGGAAAGTTACCTCATCATGGAGGATCCTTAACTTGCTGACTTCGAACGAACTACGAACTGGTTCCAGCGATAGTAAATGGTCGAGATGGTCATCGACCAGCATGTCACGACGTCCGAAGCGGTCGGAGAGCACTTTCACTGCCATGTCATAGTTCGCCTCGGCAAGGCGAATGCCTTGGATGGCTGCTTTAGCTGCTCCTGTCAGGTAAGTGAGCAGATATTTAAACTTGTCGATCTTGGGAAGCCAATCATTATCATGAATGCTCGCCTTGAATTGATCCCAAAATCCTTGCCAGTCGCGTCGTTCTCCGGAAAAGGTCGGGATGTGCAGCTTGGGCAATGCGATGCGGGAGCATGGCGATGTGGTTGGATGGCCAAACGAAGGCGAAGTGGGTGGCTGCTGCGGTGCAGCTGCGAGCGGCTCACCGTTTGGCGTTGCAGTGAAAGCGAAGGAGGTGGGCAGGGTTGGCGGCCTCGGCTGAATGACGCGACGAACCTCCGACTGGGCAAAGAGCACCTTTTGCTGGTAGTCGAATGCTGTTGCCATGTCGGCTTCCAGGTCAGTGTCGAAAAGTGTGGCCTGGATGTCGTTATCGAAGGCCACGAGCTCGAAATACTTCTGCTCGAGTACGGCGAGGTAGCTCTCGAGCGTCCCAGTCGGGGTGGCGGGATCCTCGAGCAGGGTGCTGAGGGTCGAAATTGTTTTGCTGATCGCGGTGCGGACGAAGCCGCGCTTTGTCCGAAGCTGGTCCATGGCCGAAGTCGAAGGACCAGACGACCGGGCGGGTTTCGGCACCAGAAAGAATGTAGCGAAATACGAAGGAAGACAACCGGACCCGACCGTCTGGCCTGTTCGAACGAAAGGCGGAAAACTAATAGCGCGAGCCCGCCCGTGGCCCCTGCTTGCGCTAGCCGCCCCTTCGTCGTCTTTATTTGCAACATCTTACTGGCAGAGACGCCTGCCATTCTTGTCTGTGTTAGGCTGCGTTGTCTGTTGCACGATTACCCGTTTGATGCACATCATTTCAACCATTACGAACGAATGTGCATCAGTACAATCACCTCTCCATCCAAATTACTAATACTTCTACCAAAGGCACATTGATAAGCAGGAAAGTTGGCATCAATCCCCCCCCTCCCCCCCCTTACTACCCATCTTCTTAGGCGTCGGTAACCCGCCACGGTGGTCTAGTGGCTAAGGTACTCGGCTGCTGATCCGAGGGTCGCGGGATCGAATCCCGGCCGCGGCGGCTGCATTTCGATGGAGGCGAAATGTTGAGGCCCGTGTGCTGTGCGATGTCAGTGCACGTTAAAGAACCCCAGGTGGTCGAAATTTCCGGAGCCCTCCACTACGGCGTCTCTCATAATCAGAACTGGTTTTGGGACGTAAAACCCCACAAAACAACAAACAGGCGTCGGTAAAAGGCGCCCTTGGATCCTGACAGCGTCTTCGCTTTGAGGTGGACAGTTCGATACCCGAATGGTGCAGCGCTCTCTTTCACTGCCCCCGTTCCGGGGCTGCGATGCGGTTAGGCTTCTGTGGACATCGAATGTAGTCTAGGTCAGCCTATAGCATTAAGATGTTTGCTTGAGACTAGTAGGCAGCGATAACAAGTAGACAAACACAAAGCGCACGTAGGACAAGCGTAACTCATACTGTTTATTAGGCAAAACCCACTTAATTAGTAAAACAAAGTGCAAAAGCATACGGGTCGATGTGCAAGGCAGTATACTCGCATATTGTTCCAGAACTTCTCAGCATTGACTAGTGTTACATCTCGGGGCACACACATCGAGAGGTTCATAACCACGCACACTGCCCATGTGATCATCGTCAAGACTTCGGTGCTACAAAACCGGACAAGAAGGGGTTCGCTCTGTATTAGAAGAATATTGATTTTAAGTGCCGCACCAATTTAAGAAGCTCACGTGGGGTCGTGTATAGATTTAACTTTGGCCAAGAATCCGTCTAAGGCCGCAAGTGGACCAATCAGTATGTGTACTGGTAATCACGGGAATATCGTCACTACTGTTACCAAATGACAAAAAAATATGCGTGTACCATCGCCTCAACATAAGTGTTGTGTTAAATCTTCGCTGGTCAACCACCTTCGCAAGGCGAATATAGGTGCTCACTTTATTGCACTCTAAAATTTCTTTGGGTTTCGTGCACAGGAAGCCTCGACACAGGTAGTGCAAGCGTAGCCAGTGGAGGTTGGTTGATCAAACTTAAAATCCCTCCCGAAATTTTTAGTATTTGTATGTATAAAGGCGAGTCGGACTCCTCTCGAAACGAAATTCGACAATTGGCTTTTCTTCCGTTGTACCTTTTGGAAACTTCTCATCTTAATTGCAATTTTTCAGGAGTAAATCTTCATACGTACCAACATCAACACAGCGAGGACACGTAACGAACCAGACAATTTCTGTATGTTATGTATTGTTTCTAAAGCCAGCGAAACCAATCAGCGTTACGCTAGCGCTAGAGCAGCTTCTCCGGAGTGATGGAAGGTTGCGCCGTCAGCGCGATTCCGTACGAGCCGGCCGGCTGGAACGCCGGCTGCACGGGTTGAGCCACCAGGTTTCTGGGTCTGTCGGCTTCAAGGGGTCCTCGGCGACGACGTCCACTCCCGAAACGTCGCTCTCCGACAGGCTGGGCTCCTCAGGCTGCGCCGAAGATAAGAAGAAGTGAACGCGAAAGGAAGTCGCGCTTACGAAGGCCCAGTAACGTAAAACTGTATACGCCGTTCTGATTCTAGTCTGTGTCCACCAATGACACTTCGTGATTGGTCGAAATCTTCAGGTAGACGTCTTCTGAGCTTGCTTGTCGTAAGATGCAGCGAAAGATGCGAAAACTGCATTAATATGCCGATCAAAGCTGGAGAATGACCCGGAAGGAATACCCCATCTATAGCCGAAGGGCTGAAGAATGCCCCATTCCAACGGCCTGCTTATCCCTTTATTCCTCTTCGCAAGGGAATGGAATTTTGCTGTCTATTTATTGTCCTATAACTCTTGGTGGCTGGTACATGGAGGCGAGAGCAGATTTATATTTGCATTCCTTTTCTTTCAAAACGGGATTGGCCGCCATGTTACGTTTCGGAATGTAGGCACCCGCCGGCTATTCCATACATTTTCGAGCTTGTTCGGCATAATTTAACCTAATCTTCGCGTACTCTTCAGTTTGGCGTACAGCGGAATAGTCATGTTATAGCGGTCTTGAATGACACTACGTAACTACGTATATGGTTAAAGAATACGTGGGAAATGAAATTAAGAGCAGTTCAGCATATATTGGGCATGTCGAGCTCAGTCGAGTCGGAATAGGTAGAGAGTGAATGTAAGTAAATCACAGGGTAAGTTAGCGGTTTAAGTCAAATAATTATGATTATGAAAGAACTGTCGTCAGTGTATTGTTTTGTCAGGGTTCACACGCGTTCTCGGTGCTTGCTCATTTCACGTATGCAGTGCACTTTTTTTATTTATTGGTTTTACCAAGAATAATATACTAGGTGAGGAATGGTATATCGGGACGCTCACACGCAACTAAGGAAAAGCTCAAAACGATGGACTGCCGCAGTCACTGCTTTTGTCTAGCTGTTCCTGGCTCAGACCTTCGGCACGTCATGACGGAAATGTCACAAACACCCCCCTTCGTATAGCGTCCAATGACCCAAACACCCCCCTCCGTATAGCGTCCAATGACCCTACAGAGTTCGCCTCCCCTTCTCGTAGAACATTAATTAGAATTAACGCCTTCGCTGTAAAATGTTGGAACCATTTCAGTTTCCTCGTAACCTAATCGTGTTTTCTCGTATATTCACATTGCCGTCCGAGTTACCATGTTTGTAGGTTTTAGTTAAGTCGTGTAGCATGCAATTATTCTGACGGGCTTCACTTTGACAAACTTTGTTTTGTTCACTGACACACACCTGCGCCACGGCTGAGGGCTTGCTTGCACTTGGGGGGTACACTTGAGGGTTTTTGCACTACACGTAGCCATGGGCGCCTACACCGCCACGGACGCGGGATTTTTTTTTTTTTTTTTTTTTGCGAAGCGAGCTCCTTAGCGCTATCGCGTTAAAGCTCGGTAAAACTTGCCGTCTTTCCGTTCCAGATGTCGTCGAGCTCTCCCCTGAGCCGCGCAATGATCAGCGTCGGTATCACGGTGAACGGCACGAGGTACAAAAGTGCAGGTTGGGCCAGGCGCATTAGGTAGAGGCCGGCGAACGTCGCTAGAAGGCCTAGGCCATAGACTGCGTAACGGCAATGGGAGAAGAGACAGTGGCTACGATAAGGTCGTGCATGAAATCGCCGTAAATCGCCTTGAGAGTGTAGAAGCGCGATACTGCGTAACTTATTAAGAGGGACACTAAAATGAAACAAGGAATCAGGTTAAATGGATGAAGTATTCATTGAAAACGCTGCTATCGTCAATTTCAGCCTCGTGTGTTTATTAATAGATGAGAAAATAAAGGTGAATATTTGGTTTTTTTCTTTAATGTCACGCTGAAATGTCTGCACAGGAACGACATGGTGATAACAGGAATTTCAAGGTGTTCTTGCGTACTTCGGTCACGTTGGCTGGACAAAATTTTCTGAAACTTGGTACGCTATTGTAGTGGTCACTTTAGGTCAATTTAGAAGACAATGCGCTTAATTTTTTGAAAATTATTATTGACTATATATATGGAGTAGTAGTTAAAATTTACGACGTCACGGCTAGTTGGTGCGGGAACTTCAATCTCGATTCGCCAGGTGCATTTTCTTTCCGCGTGATTTTTCGGTTGCCAAGCTCTTTCTCAGGGCACGATCGAGTTGTGATTTTGATGTAGTGAAACAGCAACTTGCTAATACGAAAACAGGTGTTACTTTTAAGTGTCCCTGTAAGGATAAACGATAAACGAGGGTCATTTGGTTTGATTAGGCGCTCTGCAACCTGGCTTGCTTTCACGAAAATGGACACGCGTAAACATCGCTAGCAATGTCAGATGTATATAATATTCAAGGACGCTGCGTCGATACATTTGCTTCTTAGCGCCTTGCGAACAACCAATCGACGCTGCAGCGGCCATTTCACGCCATACACATCTCTTAAATAATTAATCCGCACGCCCGACTACGAACAGAGATTCCTATTTGGTGCTGTGGTTTACCAATGCGGCAAAGGTGCCGCTTCGGTGAGAAGAATTCAATTCTACCATCATTCGCATTTGTGCTGCTTTTACATTCAGTTATCACGTAAAAGATGTCCCGATCCACTGCAGCAGCTGGCAGTGTTACGCAGAGTACAGCTAAACAAAAAGAACATAAAATTCCTGTACTGCACTTCATGGGTGAGCCAGGCACTGTGCATCGTCTCTATACGAATATGACCGGTCTATCACCGCTAATAAAAACCTGCATGGCTGATCGGCAACTCTCGATAGATCCGTTCGACGACTGGTTCATCCAGTAAGGTCCCCTTATCACCGCAAAGGCGTTTGCCACAGTTTGCTGTGCTATTTGTACACTATTGCAACGATTGACATAACCTGCCCGAATCTCACCCTAATAATCTCATGGATTGTGTTTTATCTATCTTTATACACGAAATTAACGCTCCCTCCCTCGTCTCTACATTGTCGCACACTGAGAAATAGGCAAAAGAACACACGGAGACCCAAGGATTGATTACGCTGTCGAGAAAGCGGTATGCTTACATATTAAGGCCACAGGGAAGTACATGCAGCCACCGACATTGATGAGGTCGAAGCCGCGCAGAAACGCCAGGAGGAGGCCTGCGCAGACGGTGCCGGTATATAGCAAGTCAAATTTCAATGCTTGAGGTTTACAGCGTAATGCCTTTCCCTACGGCATAGCAAACTCTGGCGATATTTTGGAAGTCCTTAATGTGCACTACGTGCACATTTTCTTCCTGGGAAAAGCAGTGATGATAAATTAAGAGAAAGAGATCTGTTATTTCATTGGTACACGTCATCATCATCACGGTCATCATCCTGTCTACGCCCACAGCAGGGCAAAGACATCTCCCATAGATTTCATAGGCGCACATAATCGTTCAGTAATAGGCGATCGAAAGACGTGTTGACTGATTGATTGATTGATTGATTGATTCATTCATTCATTCATTCATTCATTCATTCATTCATTCATTCTTCACTGTCCATGATCCACAATAAATGATGGCGTTAGGGCTGGTATACAAGATTACCGGCGGACTACATCTGAGTGGCTATAAATAGGGTTATTAACTGCATGTACTCGGAGATCGCGAATGCCTCGCTGCACGGAACTGTTGAAACAGAGCGTACCTCACAGCCCGATAAGTACAGCCATTACTCACCAGGTACGAGGATGTCGCCGAAACCGAGAAGTGAATAACTGTTCAGGCACGCGGAGATGTCCTGGTTCCCAAACCGCGGCACTCGCATCACCATCGGTATCTGCTCCTTGGAACCTCCACCCCTGGCAACTTCTACCATGATACTGTCGCCTTTCTACGAGGCAAATGCATCATGTTTTATTTATTTTTTCCTTTTTTCAAATCATGATTCACCGCGTTAAAGTTAATGTATGTGAAAGTAACGGGACAAGTTACTTCATGTGAGCTTCAACGACATTGAAAGCACAGGCCGAAGCTATAAATATGCAGGATGTGAATGAGCCACCAAAATGAGGCAACATACCATGAGGACCGGTACATGTACGTAGTACTAGATTTAACGATATTTTTTTTTCTTTTAGATTACACAGCTCTTCCGTCCCATGTAAACTGATTTGAACTGCAGGAACGTTCCGATTACAGGCTGCCTGTCGCTTTATTGATTTTGTAATGAAATACGTTGTGCTGGTGGCTCTTGTAGCTCATCAATAGGTAGAAACATTAGTAAACAAGTTTACAGAAAATTATTAGAGAACTTAGCGCTAACAGAGCAAGAAACAAAAAAAAAATAAAAAGAAAGAAAGAGGAATGAAGGCGGCGAGCAAGGAAGGTAGAAGGATGAATTCGAGTGGTGTGTATCGAAACATATATGTAAGACGGGTACGATACGCACTAAATTTACGCTGTTTATCGTTGCAAGTTTTAGCAGCGGGAAGCTATAGCCACTTAACCACAATAGCGGGCAACGTGTAGAAGCTCGCCACATGTCGCTGCCGAAGTAAGAAAAGTAACATCGTGCAGGTTCTATAGGGGAGCACGTGGTAAGTACGAACAATTCAGGGAACGATGCTGCGGATAACAATCGCACGTGCCATGCTTTATAATGCGCCACCTAGTAAATGATTCACGCCGCAGCATCAGTGGCACAAGACAATGAATAGCCCGATAAGTATTCATGGATCAGAAAATGGAGCACATAAGCAATACTCACGAAGATTGAAAGGCACGAAAATGCTTACCCCTGAGGCATTGACGAAGCTCGACGTTGCATTGTGAGTCATTGTCGCCTGTAAATTTCAAAGATCAACAATGTCCAAGTTAAATTATGAGTATTTTGTGAGAGTGTTTCATGCTCGAAAATGCCTGATAATGTCTCAAAAATGTTCCTGTATGTTTTGCAGCGATTGAACGCCAGCTGTATATTGATCAGTGATAAACACACATTCATAATAGAGTTCAGAGTTCATAAAACAAGAGCGCGGAAAATAAAAATTGGCAGCTTGTGTTACATCTCAGTAGCTCGGCAGGCGAAAGCCTGCTGTACACATGAACACGCATTAAGTCATACAGTGCGTATAGTGACCACAAGACGACGAAGATGGCGCAAGCAATCAAGCCACAGCGCCTCTGGCAACTGCGCGCCTCGAGCTCGTGCTTGCCCGCATTTTGGCCCCTAGACACCCGCAATTTGTGGACGCTCGCACTTGACGTTCCTTGACGCACCTTTAGGTTCAGGCATCAACAAGCGACATCGCAGTTGTCATGCTTTGACTATATACATTTCGGGGCAGTCCGTTTGCCATATTTTTTGAGCCTCACTGATGATGTACACGTGTTGGAATTTACGTCGACTTTCTGAACGTGTGCAAGAAATTGCAAATTCTTAATATATCGCCGAATATGCAGCACGTTTTCGCTCCGTGTAACAGTACGTGTGGCGCATACCCGCAAGTCAAGGACTGGGCTATGTGCGTGTAATGCATTTAGTCTAATTTTAGTTACTAATTAGTTATATTTAGCTAATTAACGTCGTAATCACTTTAGCAATATTTATTTACTCCTTAGAGATGTCATGCTGTCGAGCATGTGCGTGTAATGCACGCTGTTAGTCTAATTTTAGTTACTAATTAGTTAATATTTAGCTAATTAACGTCGTAATCACTTTAGCAATAATTATTTACTCCTTAGAGATGTCATGCTGTCGAGCAATTATGGGCTTCCTGATGTCACGTGCACCGTCCCGGCGACGGCGGGTTTTAGTCAAGGTCACTGCCAACTTTTTCAAGGATGCCTCCACATAAGACACATAGGGCTTTCGCCATTTACTGACTGCATACTCCGAACTATAGGCTCCGCGAGCTACGCTCTGCGTTCGCTGTATGTCATCCATTGTACCCCTCCCTAGCTCCCTTGTGACATTCGTTGGCCACGTTACAACGGACGCCGTGAAACCCACGAACAAAGGAGCTACGCCCTAAAGGAGCCTCCAGTGTTGACTTACTGGAATCAGATGCGGCGTAAGGAATACGAAGAATATGTCGTAGAAGAAGAGAATAGAGAGAAGCAGGGTGCATATCTGAAACAAAGAACACATATATGTAACACGCAGCAAGGCTGGTGTCAAATGCACCAGGTCCAAAAGTGTGCTAACGTAAGTGACTTCTTAATGCGTATAGCTTCGAGTTGTTACGCTTGAAGACCACGGTTTTTAATCTCACCACCGGGAACGTAATCTTTTCCTTGTTCTTCAAGAGGGCCAAACTCTGCGAAATGGGAACTATGTATTGGGAACTCGGAGAAACGTGAACGAATTACTTGGCAGAATGCAACAACAACAACAAAAAAAGAAATCAGGCCATTTCCACGGCGTGAAAACCATCGGAACAGCGACGCTGCTCTTTAATCGTCGTGACGCAGGGGTGTTAATAAGTTGCTGGTGTCACGACGTATCAGTAATGTTAGTCACACATCCGTACTCTGCCAAAACAGTATGTCCTTCATGCTCTGGTGGTGTCTCTACACTCCATTCTGCATCATTATCTACTGACTGTGCCTTATCCTTCAACACACACTCATGCAATTCTTTCTTTCTTTGCGTTGGCGTTATGAAAATGGAGCTGCGGCTGCGGGGATCGAACCCGCAACCTCGAGCTATGCCCCTTCTACATTTTATCGCACATTGTCCTGAGAGCTATTATAGCAGGGGACAGAGTACAAGAGTAGGCCCGCTTTTCCCTGCTGCGTGACACCTAACAGACGGCGAGGGATCGGCGTGGGAGGCCGTTAAATACAGTCGTCTAAGGTTCGTTATTTGGTATATCCACCTTGAGGTTAGGCATCCGAAGCACTCGCAGGATGTACACGCTGAAGCAGACGCCCAGCACGTCCTGCATAATCCAGGAGAGCGGATGGTGTCTCACGTACACCCAGAAAGCGGGCACGATCACCGCCGCCAGCAGCACGAGCACTTGACGGATCTCGAGAGAACCGTGGAAGCAGGGCACCGCACCGTCCGGAAGCCTGCGCGCCGAGAGAATACGCTGCGTGCGTTGTCCCAACAAGTATAGCGGCGCGACAACTGCGTCAACTTAGCTCACTGAATGACTGATAGAGTCACGTCCGTTACGGACACTTTTCTGTTGGATGCACTTAAAAGCCACTCACTCTAGGGCCCGCCAGTTTATTAACACTATACGTCATAGATCTAGCCGGTTAACGCTCTCTCTCTCTCTCTCTCTCTCTCTCTCTCTCTCTCTCTCTCTCTATATATATATATATATATATATATATATATATATATATATATATATATATATATATATATAGACTGTATATGCAAAAATAGCTTGGGTTGCCGCAGTTTATAACAGAATTGACGATGCGCCTCTTAGAGAACGACGGTTTATTAAGTCAACGTTCGGTCGGAGCCCGACCTTTTCCATGACGTGGCGCCTTGAAAAGGTCGGGCTCCGACCGAAACGTTGACTTAATATACCGTCGTTCTGTAAGAGGCGCATCGTCAATTCTGTTTATATATATATATATATATATATATATATATATATATATATATATATATATATATGTATATATGTATATATGTATGCAAGGCTCACCTTAGAATTCTCGCGACTACTATACCTATAGCCCGCGTACCTGCCGGTGCCGCATGGCATCTTGTAAGCAAGCGGCTCCAGAACGCCGAGAATGGCGACGGACGAGGACAGTGCGAACATGCCATGAATGAAGAATACTGCCATGAAGAATGGAAAGAAGAGGTTATTTACGATACAAAGACTTACCTATAATGTACATATATCGTATACATCTGCCACAAGCGGAGCATTCTAATAAGAAGCAACACCGCGCGTAATACAGTGTGTTCGGGTCTTTTAAAAACGGTTCCCTTTCTTTGTGCAAAGACATCATTCACCACAGTGCACTTCGATTTACTAAGATTATCTGCGTTAACTTACTATACTCAAGCGCTATGTAACAATAAAGATGATTCACGCATTCGTTCGAGATGGTACAAAATCGCCGCTCTCACCAAGGTATCGAATGAACAGGTACAGCACGACGAGCATCGTGGCCATGAAGACGACGAACGACAGCACCCAGACCGGGGAGACGTCGAGCGAGCTCTCTTCCTCGATGACGTTCATGCCGTGTGGCCGGCTAGGTGCCTGGCTAGCCGCGCTGCTGGCACTCGATAGCCGGCGACGGCGCATTTGACGGTTGTGCACCTCCACCTCGTACCTGCGTGCCGTCGGTGTGCCACGGGGGACAGTTGCTGTCATGGGCGTGAAGAGCATACCAGCATATCGTACCAGGGTGAGGCATTTCCGCTAAGAGCATCGTACCAACGGACGACCTCTCCCGAGTTAAGGGCTTGGTAAAAAAGCTTTCTCATCATGGATTTTCGGAATTTACCGTTGACGCTAATAACGTACCATAGTGACCTGCATGACGTATGACTGACAAGTGCCGGCGAATTCATATACAGGGAAAGGGTAACAAGGATGAGGAAAAAGGAATAGGAAAGGCAGGGAGGTTAACCTAGGGTGGTTTACCCTGCGCTGGGGAAGGGGAGGGAAAGTTCTGGAAGATAGAGAGCAAAAAAAAATATAAAGCTAATCAGAAATTTTGCGATGACGCTGACGTTATGGAAGTTCGTTTTCCATTTGCAAAGACGGTTAATTAGCCCAGTAGCATTCAGAAAATGCGGCAATGTTTTGTTGCTTGGCGCAGCCTAGATGCGCACCGCAATGGACCTGAGATTATTTCAACGGTGAAAATGTTGCTGGTTATCGTTCGCACTCTTGCACGGAGTTGCATTCTTTCATTGTCATATGTTGGGCAGTGGCACAGCAGGTGCTCGATAGTTTCTTCCACAGCACGGTCGCTGCACTCGGCGCTTTCAGCCATTTCAAAACGAATCTCGGATTCCTCGTAGCCAATTTTTAGACTCGCTATTTGTGTACCAATCACGCCGCCGTTGACGGAATAAAATGACATGTATATACCCGGAAGAATGGAGTTTGTATGGGCTTATATGAGGCCCCACTAATGAGTGAGTTTCACATTTCTCTACGCAGCAAGAATTTCAAAGGGCGCCTTGACAGCATACATGCTGCGCACGTGCGTAGGTAGCCTGGTGCCTTTATAGGCGTTGTTACACTACAAAAGACTACTCTTACATTTATAAGTCTACGTATCCGTATCACGCGACCTTAGAACATTTGGCCGTAAGATTGGTGTGGATGTTTTCTCGGAGCCAGTGCCGTTGCCGTACTTTACAAGAGGTAAACTCGCCCAGGAAGGTTTCTGCGCGATTAAGCGCAAGTTCACATGTACGGGGCTATTTGTTTATATTCACCTCCGCTGATGTGTAACGAGGTGGACGTTGGAAATACGTGCCTTAATACAAGGCTCACAGAGTGGTATCTATAAGTGCCCTTAGGAATGTACTGAACACGTTGCCTCCCATAGCAGGGATTAGGGCTGCGCACCTGCATTGCGTATATAGAATGGTGCGAAGACGTGTGCGACGAAAAGTGTATGTTGACACATGGAATATGGAAGCAGTGGATATTTCTGTGTGTGGAAGGCAAACTCCTTAAATCGTCTTCGGCCGCCCTGCCTGATAAAGGAAGTACGTTTTTATGTAACGCACCATGGCAATGCTGGATGATTCACGTATCTGCTGTATTAGTTTATGCGCGATACATACTACAGTAAACGACTCAACAGTTGTAGTCTGGGTTTTCTGTGATGTTTGAGGATCGTATTTAAGCTGATGCTTCGGCAACAAACGACACTGTTGAATCTCAATTTTTATGTGTGCAAGTTCTTCTGCGTCGTTTGTGTCACCGATGTGCGCGTGCGTATTGCTATCATGATTAAACGACCGGCCCATCAGTATACGTCTTAAGCTAGTAAGAAAGCACTGCTAGGCCACTTGAATTGTGAGTCAAATTTCAAGGTAGAATTTGCCTTTTGTGTGTGTGTGTGTGTGTGTGTGTGTGTGTGTGTGTGTGTGTGTGTGTGTGTGTGTGTGTGTGTGTGTGTGTGTGTGTGTGTGTGTGTGTCCAACCACATTATAGGCATCTGTGCCATACAGTGGCTCTTTAATCTTGCCGTACACGTACGGGATGTAGAGAGGCACACTTACACCTGATGCCTGATGTTGCCGGACCAGTAGGAACCAATCCCTACCGAGAAGACTGCAAGAAACCAAATTACACCGAGGCCAGGGTCTACTTCCAAGGACTTCGTGAAAAATTTTGCCGGAAACTGGTTGCTTCGGTATCAACAGTTTCTGAAAGCGAGAAAAGAAACTGTTAAGTCTGCCGAGGGCCTGTCGTCGCGGCGTCAGTGACAACGTTACAACAGGTGGGCATCGTTAGCAGAAAAACAGTACAATGACATGTCCAGACAACGTATTCAACTAGAATGCATTATTGACCTTTTGCTGTCTCACGTCTTTTGTAAGGGCTGCGTTGCCGCGCCAGCGATTCTGCATTGATAGCCGTACCATTAATTACGCGATCCATAAAACTATATGAACAATGGGCGCCACCATAAACTCTGGTTACAATAACAGGTAAGCGCGGGAGAAGAACAGAAGTAGACAGGATGGAACGCTGACCTAGCTTAGGACATATTCCTATACTGCCCCCATCTTTAATGAAACTTGCAAACATTTTATTTCGTTGCATTGAGTGGTTCGCCCCATATGCTAGCACTGCTAGACTTGCGCTCGCTGGCTGCACATTATTAGCTACTTTCACACGATGTTTTTAACACGGAATAGCGAGTGTCCAGCAGCTAATATAGACGCAGAGAAGAGCTGTGATCTAATAACCGTTCTATATTATAGTAATTTTAGCATTACAGTTCTTTTGTAGTTCAGCGCTTTGTTTGCCTGGTGGTCTCGAGTCTCGGGGCAGTACATGGTATGCAAGTTAATTATCCATTTATTGGATTTTGTGTCTTTTTGAACGGTGAGAGTGCGTTACCGTTTGCTGTTTTACTTAATGATCTTACTCCGTCGTGTTGTTTCCTTCGTCTTCTCAATGCTTCGTTTGTGTCATGACGTAAAATTTTATGTTCTCAGTTATGAAGTTCCGTCTGCTCAGTAACCTACGGTAACGCATGCTTAGTCGACAAAAGGAACAACGACGTAAATTTGAACCCCTTTATAAGAAATGCACACCAGACAGCAATTCTGTCTTTTACGTGAGGAGTCTGACGCAGGGTGCCATGTTTTCATCATATGATCAACCCTTATTTCGGTATGGACAACACTATACAACTAAACTCACGCGAAAAAGGAGGCTGTACCCTCTTGCAGGGAATATCATTCGCCTATTGTTATAGGTGATTTGCTTGGTGGACTCTGTCACTCAAAGCACCATTCACGTTTACTGGCCGCACAATTTTCTCGCATTGCTTGGGTATCATTTCCTTTTGTTTCCACAATGAATTACTTGCATTTAGAAGTTAAATGTAGAGATAGAATATGTGCTACAAGCAAAACTCGTGAAATCTAAAGGATACCTTATCCTTTATAACCAAATGTCCTCAGCAGCGCGTCTGTTACACTAGAGTTCCAATTAATGGGAGTAACAGGGCAGCCAACCACGTCAGCAAGGGACGTTTGTTATACCCAAGTTCTCTTAGATCAGTGTACCTTATAAAGGGGTTCAGCTGTATAGTTCGCAGCATGCGCAATGCACACCTTGAGATATGCAGCCGATTTGTTTACTGCAAACATGAGAACCAAGTCAGTCACTGACGACGACGTCTTCTCGACAGTAATGTCATCCTGTATATGATAGAGAAAGAAAAAATATGCAACGGAACGTGGAGTGAATATTCTTGTATGTGCATATATAGAGCTTAAGACATCACACCGTCTGCTCATTTTTCGTGAAAGAGTAATATTACCTAAGCGCGTGTCGCGCGGCGCGCAATATATGCTGTGGAAGGCAATTTAGTCTTGCACATTTCTTGTGCAAGAATTATCTGCATGTACGGAACAATAAACGTTGAATGTTCACGCAATGACTATTTCTCCCAGCGCATGCGCAGCAGAAACACGTTGTTATGTTTATAATGTCGAATACAATAAGCACTTATAACCAAAGCTTTTTTTTTTGCCAGGTGGTCTCGAGTCTCGGGACAGCACGTTGTCTTTGGCCCTTGCAACTAGGAATGCATTTTTTTTTTTTTTTTACGAAATAAATGTGATCGCAGTCTTCCTCGCTTATAGCCGATAACTAAAATAAGCGTTATCGCGTCTGCTTTTAGAACTAGTGATGCCACTTCATTTTATTTAATCGCTTGCAGAAGTATATTCTCAAAAGAGGAAATGTGATCAAAAGGCCGCAGATGTTGACATCACTAATTGAACACGCCTAGCCAGTTTGAACTCACTGAAGTGCCGTCAAAAACTTTGTCGTTCTTATTAAAATAGTCTTGCCTGCTGTTAACGTGAAATACCTTGGCATTCCCGGACACTTACGAGCTTATTCGAGGCAAGCGCAATAATGAGGCCGTAAGCTCTGGCGTCCTTGTATGTTTGCATGGCCTTTTCCAGGGTGCAGTTTCCGGTGTCCTCAATGAGAACCACTTTATCCTTGAGGTCAATACCATACGGCTTCTCACAGCTGCTCTGGCTTGTAAAACTTATCACGTGGAGAACATCCTGGAAAAATTGAGAAGATGCTTTGCTCCGTAACATTCCGGGCGGTCCGAAGCGCGCAGGCAATTTAGTAATCAGAAAAGAATTTGGACGAGTTGTTGCATATGTACCGGTAGAGCAGGACCGTGAAGGTAAAGTAAGAGAGAATTGCGCAAGGAGTTTACTAGTGTAGGTTATCGTGAAAAGGTCCGAAAATCAGTACCCAAGCAGCCGAAGCGCCTTAAGAAAGTCAGAGGGTGTCACAAGTACACACTTAGCACGGTAACTTATCATTTATTTTATAGGTACACGAAAATCTGAAAATATGCTCCTTTACTAAAGGTGAAAGTGCTTTAACCTGTAGTGAAGGAGCATATTTTCACATTTTTGTGTACCTATAAAATAAACTAAAGGTTACCGTGCTAAGAGTGTAGGCATGCGCGTACATATAGGACAGGCTTTGCGACGAAAAATTCAGAAACAAACAAAGAAGAAAAGAAGCGTACGCCTACAAGTTGCATTGAGAAAGCGATGCGAGATAACCTTTTCTTTAATTATCCTGCTCCTGGCGAGGTAATCAAGTGGTAGTAACGAGCTTTCTGTTAGACGCTGTATGCACCGCGCAGTGCAGTTCTCCACACGCGACAGCAGTGACATGGAACCTAGCGGGTGGAACAGGCAGAATTGGGCTGCAGGTACCTTTTAGTGGTTTCCTCCAATGGTTTTCTGCAGCGCCAGAACGCACAGCCTAGCGAACAGGAGAAGCAAAGCTTAGCAGCTTTCGGGCAAGATGTGAATTAAACTCTCTCCTCGTCATGAGTAGACGGACCATTGGAGAATGTCCGTTGTGGGAGTTTAATGTTTGTGGTGCTTGAGTACGGTCCCAAAAGACTCGGGTTCAAACTCGGCGTACTGGGTGTTGTCGGTGCACGTTAAAGAACCCCAGGTGGTCAAAATTTCCGGAGCCCTCCACAAGGGAGTTCCTCTCCTTTCTAGCCTTTCATTCCCTTTTTCCTACCCCTACGAACGCTAAGCCGTGCTCCCGACAAGGGCTGCGGAACATAGTGTTCTTTCCCTAACGGAACCGTAGACCGAAGCACAGTTGTAAATAAGGGGATATTTGCGCACGTCTCGTAGTCTCCGTGCCCCTAACGGCGAATGTCAGCGACACAGGGCCGTCCAACGAGGGCTATACGTACGTAGCGCTCTGATCTGTTGATGGGGTTCGTTTTATTGCCACCCACGCGAATAATCTCTGATATTTTCTTGCTGTGATATATATATATATATATATATATATATATATATATATATATATATATATATATATATATATAGTCCTGAAATCTTACCGCAGCGTCCGGACCGTCAGGCAGTGGTTTAAACTCTGGGTAGTACGACATGCACAGTGGATTGGGTGGTCGTTCGGAGTAACCAAGGACACCACAGCGATTTCTTGAGCATCCTGAACGAGGAGCGTGTTTTTTTTTCTTTTCTGTAACGCGATGCTGTTCTAGCTAGCCATGAAATGTTCGTGCCTTTAATAAGAAACTCGCCTCGTGTCGTCTGTCAACCAGCCACACCGCAGCTGACGCAAACCCTACTCGACATCGCATAGCCGCGCATGTTTAAGATACTGGATAAACTTAGCCTGGTCATCGACGGGATGTG
>CM023485.1:15862488-16045767 GCA_013339685.2 Hyalomma asiaticum | reverse complement strand
AAATTGAACCCCCCCCCCCCCCCTGCTAGAGATCCTGGGTGCGCTACTGTGGCACGCTTTCCGAAAATAAAAGAATTCTGTTGCTTGCAAGTTAGCGCTTGCTGCTTCTTCTTTCTTTTTTTCGACCTTGTCCAAGTGCGCGCTGTAACGCTTAATGGATAAGCTCTGTACACATGATTAGTCTTTTATCTGCTGAACTCACGAGCCAGTCGTCGGAGAGGCCAACGACGATCGCGTAGGCGCTCGTGTTCGCGTAGTTTCGAGCTACCGTCTCAAGCGTGCAGCGGCTGGTGTCATTGACAAGCACCACGGCCTCGGTCAGGTTGATTCCGTGGAGCGGCTGGCAGCCGTTCTGTGCCACCATGTTCGCCAAGGGTCGGTCGCTTTGCTGCGGTTTGATATAGTATATATATAAATGTTAAACAGGTAATTAGAAACTTGCATTGCGCTGCCGCCGCCTGTCTTTCATGGCTTCTTTGGACTGTCATACTAAGTGTGCACGGGCGAGATTCTTCACATTCCTATTTGCTGGCATTAGAGAGGGCTTCCACAAGGTCAAAGTGCGGGCTTGTGAGTTAGGTCAAAGTGCGGGCTTGTGAGTGCCTCCTAATATCGAGCACGGCGATAACAGGCACGCTCATCACCGTCTGAGAAAATAACGTCGCACTGCGCGGCTCAGCATTCGTGCGTAATAGATCTGGCGTGATGCACCCTTCAACACGTCTCTACACGTACTTGTATGTATACGCACATGCAGATGCTCTCCTTGGTATGGCACCGTTCCACGGGATTTTTTTTTTTCTCGCGTTATCCAACGCCTTGCACAAAACAGAACGCCATATCTGCTACAGTTGAAGTCTACGTGAAAGTACTGGTATCTGCTTGGTATGGTGTATCTTCACCAATCGTTACTGCCAGTGGTTAAGTAACTACAGGGCCCAAGACACAAGGACAAGAGAGGAGGACACACATCTTGTCCCTGTGTCTTGCGCGCTGTAGTTACTTCCGTTATGTTTCACCAACAAGCTCAAATCTACACACTTCATGCCAGTGGTTCAGGCTCGCCCACGACACTACATATATGGCCTCTGCCAAGCTTCTCTCGTTTGTTTTGAGAAACCGGTACGGCATTTCTATATGCTCACATTGCAAGCGTATACTATCTGAATGAGGACAAATAAAAACAAATGCAACGGGAACTTCCGTCGAAACTTTTGCTGGTACGTTGAATCCGGTGCGATTTGGTCAATATTGCCGATCAAGGTCACTGCGCTCTGGCATTAGAGCGTATGTCTCATTAACGCCCGCTACATTTGATGCGATTCATAATGCAGTGAACAGTCACAGGCTACCTTAAGCTTTATTTTCCTTTTTGTGCGTTAACATTTAATCTCGAGTTCGGAGAATGTAAAGCACGTTTGTCTTCACGAAGTGTGGCCTTCATGCCCTTTAGCGTCTTCGACATACGTACCGTTCGAGGCCTTTTTAACTGCCGTGTTTGAGTTCACTGAAGTTATAATATTGACACGACAACGCTTGTTGGGTAAAATGCTAGAGCACTCGAGTGTACAACTAAGCATGACAGTTAACCTGCAGTTACAAGTGCTAGTGATTCCCTCCTGTAGCGTGGGACGTGAAAAACAAACAAACAAACAAACAAACAAACAAACAAACAAACAAACAAACAAACAAACAAGCAAGCAAGCAAGCAAGCAAGCAAGCAAGCAAGAGCAAGCTTACCGCTTCCGATTTGTCTTGCGGTAGCTCCTTGAATTGCGGGTAGTATTTGAGACAGAATGATGAAACCTTGTCATTCGAAAGGACATTTACAACTCCAAGTTTGCTATTTTCACTCTGCATAATGAAAAAATGGGCAGGAGGAATGTGAGGCAACACATTTATATAAAAAGCATTTTATCATGCGCTAAGAGGCCCATATTAAGCGAATTAAACGGCAGTTGTGCACGTAAGCGTTAACTCTGATTGGTTATAACGATGTAGCACAAAAGCGAGGGAATGCAGCGCGGAAGATGACACCACCGAAAACCTATGGGTGTCAAACCACTCAAATGTTTCGTTGGCAGTCGGCCATGGCGCTGTACCGCTCGTTTTCTTTAATTATCCTCGTTACTTTTGTGCTGATTCATTTTTCTTATCAACACTTACCACTTCACCAAAGTAAAATCGTACCCTCTGACGGGACGCAGTCCGAGAAGTCCTTCAGCGGACGATTCATTGCGTTAACAACAGCCACAATCCTATGTTCAAAAAGCTGTCATTGCAAGAATTTGTGAGAAAAATCACCATTAAATTCTGATGGTACTGATTCTTTTTAGTAATATGCTGAATGAAAAGGCGACGGGCCCGTGATTATTTTCACAAATGAAAAGATTCAAACTAGACCTCCGGCCTTGCAGATCTTACTAAGTTCTTCGTGCGCCACAGAGATTCGCAACAAGATCCAGCCGATCGTACTAGAAATAATTCATTAGCGAGTACGGCCTACAGGCAACGATTTTAGGGGTGAATGTTTGTTCCTAACTCGTATATAGGTTACAAGTTATTGACGATGGACAGCTCTTTATCTGCTAGGCACGCCGTGGTGACTTGGCAGTAACGGCGTTTTCCTGCTGAGCGCAAGATAGTGATTATATTTGTGTCCACCAGCTCACCTGCATCCGGAGAGATTCGAAGTTATTAAAATAAGTTAAGGTAACGCTTATGCCGATCTTCTTGTGCGCAATATAATAAGGTCAGAATGTAACAGTATCCTCAACGATGGTCGTTCCTTTCCGACTAGACAAAAAAAAAAATCCCACTTCTGAGAGTAAATATGATAACATGAAATCGCAAGCTCGTTGGATCCCTATACCTCGGAATGGTAACCGAACGCAGTAGGTCGCTCCTACGTGGTCTCAATACTAGCTATATCTAAACCGACATGAGGTTAGAAAAAAAGGACGCCCTCACCTTGGAGATTGCTATCAGCGAAAGCAGTATCAGAACCACGTTTACTGAACGGGAGCTAGCGGCATCACTTGCTTGAGACAGACGCGACCAGGAGAGTGGCATTTTTGTTCCGATTAGAACACGCGCTGGACAGGTATACTGCAGATGTTGCAAGCGGCCTTAAAAGGTCATCAAAGGAGTACCAAGTAGGGCTAAGAAGGCGCGAGCTCAGGTGTTGCGGCAGCTGCTGACGATGATGATCGTCAGTCACGGAGCGTGTCTACGGCAAAGGACAGAGGTCAGTAATCGGACGGTAATTGGTAATGTGACGTAAATAATTGTTCTGAAGTCTAAGCAAAAAAATTCGATTATAAATCTCTGGAAACGTGAATAGTACACGACTTAGCAGTCATCTAACTGTAACGGTAGTGGTCGACGAGCAGCGTTGCATGGCAAATGAATAGTGAAAAAAGAAAAAGAAGAAACTCTAATGCTATCGATCAACCACATTCTGCTTTATTTTTGCATGTGTTGTTTACTAATATTTATATTTTTTAACCCAAAGCTCCGTCCGGTTCATGGCGAATTCCCCTGTCTGGGTTGCGCCAAGATGTCCAGGAGCCAACCAACCAACCAATCTGACACCTTATTAATTATCTTAAACCGATTCGTTGGCGAACTTTGCGGTTGGCGTGAGCCGATCAGAAAAAATAACGACAACCGGCTGCCGTATAATGCCATAGATTATTATAACCTCTGTGCTTTACGCACGAAAATCGCGGTACGGCTGTGAGACACCATATTTCTATCAGATGGCGTTTTTTATAAAAAATGAACCTAAGCGTACGCGTGCGCTTGCATTGTGCAGTCGTCGGAATGCGACCGTCATGGCTGGAAATCGAACTCACGTCGTCGAGATTGCCGGTGGGACACATTACGTGCTAAGCTACCGCGGTGGTTGTGGTGATGGTGTTGCAGCAGGCGGGTTTAGCCTGGCACGCGTGCACAGCTGGCGATTGTACCGCCCGATCCTCCTACGATCAGGGACGAGTCACCAGGAACCGATCAACCCCGTGTCTGGAAGGAAGATGATCAGCAGTTGTGGCACACTATTGTCGCGGGCCCTCCGGAGAAAACAGTGTCGTCAAAAGTCTCGTGCGTAGGGCCACTCTTTTGCACATTGTGGACCTGCAATTAAAACAGTGACCTACAGCATAGTTACCACGGCAGCTATACCGTAGATCATATACACTCTAGTTACAATGATTTATAAACGAGATCATATATGCTTTAGGTGTTCTTCCTATGGCTCTATGATGTAATAAGGTGGACGACTGCTTTCTCTTTCATCAGCATGACCTGCTTCTAGGATATACTTGTGGAACTTAAAAAATAAGGGACAAAGTGAAGACGGACTAGAACGTCGCTGTGCTAACTATACTGGGTTGACTTATATTTGTGCTTCTAAATATATCGCAAAACACTGACAGACACACAACAGATACGTATAATGCATTTGCACCTCTTGTCGCTCCACCAGAGTATATTGGTGGCCGAGAAGATACTTTTCTAATCGTGGCCACTGATGCTGCAATGATGCTCCATCTCGAAGGCTTGCACGATGTCCCGTTTTATGCTCTGGCCACGTTCTCCTGAATCGCTAACTTACCTCAGTTCCCTCAGTCCAAGTATGTCCAGCTATGAAGCAACTACCTTAACTGGACACCGCTCAGACGCTTCTAGGGATGAATATCCTGCGCTATGGCGTGCCGCCATAGAGGAAGAATGTGGTCCTCTAATGGCATGGTAAGAAAACGTGCAACACGAGAAAGTAGTTTAGTGAGAAAGGAAAATCAACGTGAAAACCTGCGCTTCAATAGATATTAAACGAAGTTTTTTATACCAGTACAAGACCGGCAAAACCCTTGCACGCTCGTTCAGCTTCGTCATACTCTCTGCGCACTACCGACAGCTTACCTGTTGTAGTATTTTTCTTCCTTCGTGATTTGCATTTGCGCTGAATCGATTTGCAGTTACATGTTCAGCGACGCGTTGTACTTAGCGTCGAAGGTTTGTTGGACGTTTCAACACTGTGGGGGATGACAACTGAGTTTGCGGCTGTAGCTTTATTGCCTGCGGTGCATTCCCGTCGCGAGCCGTGGCGCATAAGGTGTAATAGGACGTAATCTAGCAGAAGAGACGACGTAACGCCTCCTGTGCACGAGAATGAACATCATCGAGGTGTCTTTATTGAGGTCCTAATCAGCGCAAACAAGCACTTGTTTATCCCGCGCCCTTATTTATTATTTTTTTTCGGGTTATATGTCCACACGACAAGAGAAACAACTTTTGCACGCTAGAAATAGAAAGGAAAACAACAGAAAGACCGAAGGATGTTGCAATCGTTTATTTCTTTTTTCGTTGGTAGGCGATGCCTCGCCTATGAAATGCTAAATTACGAAAATCTATAAGACATATGCAAGCACATGCGGGTGTATGTATACGCATAATTTTTGCCGGAACAGTTTAGTGAGTGCATAATTTTCAATAGTATCGCGCGGGCACGTGAAACAAGGGCGACGGTGGCGTATGTGGTGCGGGCAGTGGCCTAGACGGGAAGCGGTGCACGGGGAACATGGCGGACCGCGGCGGCGACATCCATGTAGGCGTCCTCAATCGACGTCGCCGG
This sequence comes from Hyalomma asiaticum, assembly GCA_013339685.2. Lineage (NCBI taxonomy): Eukaryota > Metazoa > Arthropoda > Arachnida > Ixodida > Ixodidae > Hyalomma > Hyalomma asiaticum. The sequence continues at coordinate 16,040,129 of CM023485.1, read as the reverse complement.
ACGCAGGCGAGGCACCCCGTTCCTCATCTTCGGTGGAATTCTTCCTCTTTCTTGAGTCTGTGGCAGGCTCTGGTTCCTCATCGGAAGGTGGCGGCGTCCCAGGCTGCGGCAGAAATCGATGTCTTATATGTGGCACAATGAAGACCGCAGACATTGAGCTCGCTGACATACCCAGACGTCCAAACGTCACTTTTTCACTTGAATTTAAAGTGTGTATAACGTTTCTCTGCTGAGCACGTGGTCAGGAGCTAGAGCAGACTATCTGTTTTCATGGTACGCATGTCTTCTATAGGGTGACGCAAAGATAGTCGGTCAGTGTGTTTAATCCTGCAGCGGTAATACAGACATCGTTGCGGAATGTTTTTTTTTATTTGACTTCTTTAATCTGCCGTTAGTTAAGCCATGCGCTAGAAACATGTTAGAAATAGCTATGTGAGCACGATTCCCTTCCGACGTTGATGAACCTTTCCTTGAAGAACCAACATCCACTCAGTAACATCTTGTATCTCATCAAGGTAGACCATGGAGCCACTGGCGAACTTACACGCGTGCAACAGGGCTCACGTGCACTGCCACGCAGAGGTGGACGTTACTGTTTGTCGTGGACCCATACTCGCGCCCGAGAAACGAGCGCCGCTTATTAGCGTGGACTATGAGAACTGAATACGCGAAAAATGGCGCGAACTTCTATATATAGACTGAGATGAAAAAAAGGAATATATATTATAATAATATAAAGTTCACCATGTGGACTGTCTATTTCAACGCGCGCTGATTGGGTAGGGCTGGGCAGTCGGCGGTGATTACTCGTGCTGGTACTTCACCGTAGGGCGGTGTGGTGCCAAAACCTCTAACCTCGTTAGCTTGGTGTATACCGAAATTGGAATGGAAGGGTATGAATGTATGAATACCATGACTGATTGGTCGTAGCGCCAATAACTGGCGTGCTTGCCATCTATGCATCACGATCAACGAAAATAAAATCACGTACGGCCCATACCCTCATTACTCGCCAGCGATATGCGGGTATGCATCGCACGTTACTGAATGTGGTAGCGAAATAGACAATGGGCAGCACGGTGTATATAAATATCCACGGGATTCGAACACACGACCTTTAGCATTCGAACCCGCAGGATCCCGGTTTCGAACTACAAGGTCAAGCGATAAGGTTTTTCGTATTTATGTCTCATGGGCTATAGCTGAAGACTCCCAGAAATATTTGTTATATTCTCGCAATTCCTATGCCCCGCCACGGCGGTCTAGTGTCTATGGCACTCGGCTACTGATTCGAATGTCGCGAGATCGAATCGCTGCAACGGCGATACATTTCGATGGGGGCGAAATGTTTAGGCCTGTAGTACTGTGCGATGTCAGTGCGCGTTAAAAGAACCCCAGGAAGTCGAAATTTCTGGACTCCTCCACTACGGTGCCTCTCAGAATCATATCCTGGTTTTGAGATGAAAAACCCCAGAAATCAATCAATCTCAACTCCTCTTTCATGTCGTCGCCTAACGTTGCTTGAAACCTACGTAACCCATCGTAACCATAGGTAAATCAGAATTCGCTTTAAGGAACGACGTAGGACAGGTGCCTTACCTTGAGCCCGTACCAGATCTCCCGAAGCTCCCCGCGATACCAGGCGATGAGAATTACCGGAATAAGTGTCGCGGGAACAAGGTACAGCAGGGCGGGCTGGGCCATCTTCATTATGTAGAGGCCGATGAAAGTAACCAGGAGGCCAACGCCGTAGGCTGCATGCACGGTCGTTGTCGACATGGTGTCACACGTTTGCGCGTTTCATCATACTCTAAGCTAAACGTGTATACCAAAGCATAACACGCACCGATTACGCTGGTCACGTAGTATAGGCAGCCCTGGGTAGCTATCAAGTCGAAGCTGTGCACGTACGCCACGAGAAAACCTGTCAGCGCGAAAAGAAAACTGCTCTTGAGCTCTCGTTTGAGTGAGGAATGCGAGCCCATGTCACATTAAATTACGGAATTTGGTACGTTCAAGTGCAATGCATAAAGTTTGGCTGCACGCTTTGAAAACCAGTGCTGTCCAGGAAGAGTGCAGTTAAGAAAGCTATGCACATATTATGAATCAGTGCGACTAGCCCATGAAATTGTGCAATTGTATAAGATGCAGTGGGTGCATAAAAAAAATCAGAAATAAAGGTAATGTTACCGGGAATAAGGATGTCCCCGAATCCGAGCACAGAATACTCCCCAAAGCATGCGCTGATGTCCTCGTTGCTCAAGTGTGGCACGCGCATGACCATCGGTATCTGCTCGTCGCTGCCTCCACCTCGAGCCACTTCCACCATGATGCTGTCTCCTTTCTGGAAGCGCAAGACGGTACCGCGTGGCCTGTTTATGTCGGTGCTGCAGCAGCACTCAAGACTGAGTTTGCGCGGGTGTTTGGCTTAAGAAAGGAAAGCCAGCAGTCTCGAAATGAAGGACGTACTCGGAGCCTCGTGGCGGTTCGCCACAGGTATGGTTATATTCCAAGCGTTTTTCTTTTTTCAGATGAGATTTTCGAGCACACGCGTGGAACATTTGATAATTAACAGCGGAATACCTGCAATAAAATGTTGACTCCGTTTTACACGCATAACATCAATGTCTGCAGTGGCACGCCGTTTTCTGCAACCGCTGCACCCGTCATTGTTATTAAGGGGGCCACGAGGGTAGCTACAGCGTGTTTGGTATTCAAAGCTACCACAGTTCAGCAGACATCTAGCCATATATATCCAATCGTCTTCAGAGGACCCAAGTGCTTACTGACTGGCCAAGCACAGCTACTGTGACGCAGCCTCACAGCTGACCTCGGTTTGACGATGTTGCGGAGAAGCAACATACAGTATATTTGAAACCGAACTACAGACAGCGTGTGTCATCCCGTTACGCCCAGTAAGCGAGCCTGAAATGATCCGGTAGCCTTAAGGACAGAAACTCCAAGTTACACATAAGCACTTCGTGCTATTCGATAACTGGTTTTAAGCTTGTCTTGTGTAACGCTTCAGGTATGTCATTTTCGGCGACACTTTATAAGGAAATAGCATGTGCAAAGGTGCCTTCAGCGAATCTATGGAGAAAGCACGGCTTTTCAACACCGGTTACGGGTCGCCCAGCTTCATGAAGTGGGAAGGATTTCAAAGGAAATAAACCGCTGAGAGAAAGAAAAATTTATAGGCAAATTATTCACGCACACCATAGTCTGTGTGTGATCATATATTCGACGTTCGGCCTCCGTCAGACCTGTATGAACAACACGGATTACATTTACATGGCACCAAAATGCCGATTGACACATGTGTCTAGTTGCAGTCGCCGCGCATTACTGTCAAGTAATGTTTTTTTAACAATTATCCACGCAGTATTATGCTATGTTATAAAGGAAAGTTTTCTTTTGAAGAAAAATGCCATGTACCGGAACTCTATACTTACACCTGATGACTTGGCGAAGCTGCCGGTTTGGTTGTGGGGCGTTGACTTCTGTACAGAGCAAGGCGTGAACGACAAAATAGAAAGGTTCGTTCGTAAATAATTCAAGACTGACAGTACATCAAGCTTCACATTAAACAAGACAGATGCTCAGGGGAAAGCTGGAGGCTTGACGTGATTAAAGATCGTTCAGCAGGGGATGTCGCTGTAGCCGACGTTTCGGCAAGTAGGCTTATCTTAGCGAGGGTAGCCACTGCCTTTGACGTTGGTGCGGAGCGAGTAAAGCATACATAAACACGCTGCTAAAGATTATAGCTGCTGACTTTGACGATGAAAAGTCCACTTGTAGAAACCTTGACTTCAGCGACATCCTTTTTTATACGATTTGTCACAACTCCATATAAAACTGTTCACTTGCGTTTAGTTGACGCCGAGTTCACTTTTTCAGACCGTTACTAATCGCGGTTAAAAATGTCAGAACATCGCAAACTCACCGGAATCAGATACGGCGTGACAAATACGAAGAAGATATCATAAAAAAAAAGCAAGACCAACAGCACGCAGATAACCTGCAAGGAAAGACAACGAATCAGTGTGTTCGTTTGTGGAAAAATATATACCAGTGTGTTTAGAATATATTAAGAAATTTTAGATATTCTTAAAGTGGCGGCGTTTATTTACAGTTACATTCAAGGTGCTACTAATGACGACGAAGTTCTTCAGTTATTCGCCACGGACGTAACACAGAGGGATAGCTGGTCTTCCATGGCAAAAGGCACAGCGTACAAACAAGCAAAGGGGGTAGGAAAGGGTGCTACTAACACTTGCGCAGACTTCCTACCCGAGCTTTGTTGCAAAAAGAAAAAAAAAAGACACTCAGAAATAACCCTTTACACGTGCTCACAAACTCATACGTAAGAGAGCGGTCCCTAGAAGCGATACAAAATTTAGTTTTGCCTGTATGGACATACTGTAAATGTTGCCAGTTGCAGCTATTGCCCCTCAAATTCTTTGTTTTCATGTAGCAAACAAAGCCACGAGCAATCCCATTGTGAACCATTACTTGCGACCACGTGTACACACATCGGAGTCGGACAACGTGTCCTTCACTCCAATTTTTCGAATGTCATTTCATCGATTATATTTTGCTGGTACACGACCCTTACGAAACATTTCACACATAGCAATCTACAAGTTATGACAGAAATGGCAACGACATTTGGAATAGGATAGCCACAACAAGAACAAGAATTCGCGACAAACAGGAATGCCTATAGACTACAATTCACTGCTTGATCACCATGAGGTTAGGCAGGCGCAAGGTCTTGATCATGTAGATGCTGAATATGACCCCCAAGAAATCCTGCAGTAGCCAAGATTTGGAGTTGTGCCGGATGACGACCCACGAGAAGGCCAGGCCGATGGAGAACAGTATCAGCAGCACTTGGCGCACCTCCAGCGATCCGTAGAAGCAGGGGAATGCGTAGTTCGGTAGCCTTCAACGGGAAAATCGGGAATCGCTCTTCTTGATGCTGCTTGCACATTCTCACGCGCAAGTAACACGTGTGATACATATATCGTGCACTTAAACGTATACCGGGAAGGCCCTGTCGCACTGTAAAATCTATGACACCCGAAACCTACCATAATATTGAAGATTAAAAAGAAAAGTATTGAAGGGGACCCGCAACACTTCTTAACGGGAAAGTGTTTTATGCTGGGCTCCACCAAGAGCTCATGCGTCATTTCCTGTAACGGATATGACGCAGTAAAGTATACAGGCATAAATGAGAAAGAAAAACCACCATAAAACTTTCCGCTGGCGCGGTCGCACTGGGAATCGAACCCACGACCGCACGTTCTACGAGGGAAGGTGCGGAGCTCTGTACTGACTGCGCTATGCTCGAACACGCCGATGCGCATACAAACTGGCCGCATACGCTGCTCTGTACTGGCTAGCATTGATGCTGCTGCCGCGCGTCATCTCGAGGTGCGAGAAAAATCCAACTACTTCCGTGAAGACACATTACACTTTCGTGTTATGTCGATTCCTATGACCGAGAGATAAGCCCCCCTTTTTTTTTTTCATGTAATCCCGGGGACATCAGTTAGGGAGCCTATTGCTCGCGAATCGCCTGTCGCCATGTTCTTTTTTTTTCATATCCGTTAGATATTAGTAGAGTTCCTGCGTCAACATTGAGGGGAACCCTACCGTTTGATTGCGTTCACTCTCCTTTCGTCGTGACCAGCACGCTGGAAGCTGTGCAGAGAGAGGGTGAAAAGGGGGCGAGGAGCCACGCCAGCGCGCATCATAACCTTGAACGTTTTCTCTTCTTTGAAAGTATTCACATTTCCGCAGTGACAAGCTTGTGGCATGAGTCACTACAGGGACGTGGCGCCACCCCACGGCATCGGCGGCTACTGCACACGGGAATCAGCCAATGGTAGTTCTCCCAGTAATTTCGTTGCCCGTGCCAGTTATGACGTCTCTTGTTTTTCTTTTTTTTTTTAAAGAAGAGCCGACGCTTTCCAGATGTATGTTGAAACCAAATTGCAGATTTCCTGCTGCGTGCGGTGCAATAATATTCGGCTGACATGTTCACAGACCCCTCCACCATTGATCGCTGGTGTTTTTCGTTACATTAAAGAAGCGCCAGGGCACCTTTAACTAAGAGGCAGTGGTGGCGCATGTGCTGTTAGACTTTTTCTCGTATGTTTTACGCAACTTTTAACGGAAAGTCAGGAACTGGTGTCGGCTTAATAGGGAGAATTCAAACGTCTGGCAGCTCTCTGTTGTATTTACACATGTGCGCAGACGTGGATACGCAATATAATCAATACGCCAGTACGAGCACTGCCGTAAATGAAAACCATCGTCTCATGATACCTTGCGATACGATGCCGGCTAATCACGCGCGCGGACTACAAGAATAAGATATGTCGGATCGTGCACGTATACTTCGGGGTAATAAGCATCATTGTCTAGGAAGCTGTGCAGCCACAAACGCTGGCGCTAGATATCAACATATATGAGCATTCATAACGAGGTCTAACCCACCTCATGACACTAGCAACACTAAGGTAATAGAACACAATGTATCGCTCTGCTTCAGCAAATCCGCCTACTCGGACAGTTTATAATTACAGATAACGCATCGAAAATATGCACAACCTTTGCACACATTACGTACCAACCTACGCATGTCCGTCAACAGTGCCAATGATGAACTGTCGAGTAATGTGTGTCAGGGATTGGGCGAGCTGGTAGCGCAACAAGGGAAGGAAAGGAATGGCCGAGGTGGCCAATAAAAGAGTTCTTGAATTTATGCTTGTTTTGTCTCGTTCGGCTCCTTTTCCTTGTTACGCCGTGTACGTTTAACAAGCATCGTACGCGTGCAGGCCAACGTATCGCCGAATGAGCTGCGAAGCATATGGACGCGGGTTCGATTCCCGACAGTGGCGGAAGCGTTCTGTTTAGATCGAAATTCAAGGACGCCCGTCTACTTTGTAGGCGCACGTATCTTAGGTGGTCCAAATTAATTCGCAGGTTTCCTCTATGGCGCGTAAAATGCTATAATTACCATCTCCTGGAAGTACTGCAGTTCAAAAAAGAGCTGACAACCAAGCTGCAAAGCGTGCTCAGCGATCGCGTAAAAAAAAATGGAACAAAGTGAACAAGTTTGTCACAAAGTAAGGGAGCTTTACAGAATAGTACGCGCACCTTTTCGTGCCAAAAGGCACCATGTAGAACAAGGGTTCAAGCACTCCGATGAGGGCTACTGTTGAGGCGAGCACGAACATACCGATGATCACGTACACTGAAACCAGACCGAAGAAATAACGTTATTTCTGAGTTAGGTTGCTTCATGGTACCCGAATTATGGAACACCTGATTCGTGTGAGCAAGGAACAGTCCCTTGAGAGAAAGCTAAGAAGTGACAGCATAAAAAGAACAGGGACGCCATGCTTCTCACCAGTGGCGCGGAATTTGATATTTATGTTTTTTTTCCCCTAAGTTTGCCTTGTGGGCGGCGTTTCAAACGTCGTGTGTTTCTAAGCAACCCTGCTATGAAAAATTCAAGTTACGCGCGACAGATACTACATTCCGCGCGTGCTTCCTCGTAGTAAAACCCTTTCAGACACATACTAAACGGAAAACCACCGAAATCTTGTTCTACGTTGCGACTCTGATTAGTGTATGTATTGTACTCGCTGTCCGTGAGTAAATAGAACACTTCGTTTTAAACGCCAATATCGTATTCTGTACAGGTTCCGAAAACGATGTAGTAACTCGAACACTTCGCTTCAAAAATCTATTCAACCTTTCCAGCCTTTCACGCAGTGCGTGTGCGTCACAACGCCGAGTCCGCGGATATTCGAAGCTTGACAAACCGGAGCGGCGTCAAAGTGTGCCACGTGAGCGTGCCAATATGCACAACGGCCGCACACTCACCGAGATACTGGATGAAGAGATAGAGCACAATCAACGTGCCAGACATGAAGGCGACGAACATAACGATGGACTTGGGTGTGATGTGCACGTCAACGTCCTCCATTTCGATCTCTTCGGGCTTTTTCACCACTTCGTCGACGCTGGCTCGCCGAACCTCAAGCTGAGATTCCTCTGCGGCAGGCGCAGGCTGGCTCGCCTTGTACGCATGGTAACGGTAACTGCATGAAGGCAGCCAGCATACCTTAAATCTATCTATGAAAGGGAAAATTAGCATCCACGCGTTTTGCAGCACAAGGCTACAAGGAAATCCATACGGATTTCTCAGAAAAGAGAAATCCGTATGGATTTCCTTGTAGCCTTGTGCTACAAAACGGGTGGATGCTAATTTTGCCTTTCATAAAACATTACTCCACCTTGCGGGTTTCCGCAGAACTTACTTGCTAATCTATCTATCTATCTATCTATCTATCTATCTATCTATCTATCTATCTATCTATCTATCTATCTATCTATCTATCTATCTATCTATCTATCTATCTATCTGTCTGTCTGTCTGTCTGTCTGTCTGTCTGCCTGTCTGTGTTACCCCCGCCGTGGCGGTCTGGTGGGCGGTCTGGTGGCTGTGGCACTTCACTGCTGACCCGAATGTCGCGGGATCGAATCCCGGCCGCGGCGGCTCCATTTCGATGGAGGCGAAATGCTAGGGTCCGAGTACTGTGCGTTGTCAGTCACGTTAAAGAAGCTCAGGTAGTCGAAGTTATCAAGAGCTTCGCACTACGCCGTCTCCCATAATCATATCGTGGTTTAGGAACGTAAAACCCCAGAAATTATAACCTTTTCTGTTTTGCCCTGTCCTGTTTTGTATTGCTCTGTCCGGTTCTGTTTTCTGTGGTCTAAAATGCTGGCCGTGCCTGCAGAAACTAGAAGTTTGAATCAGTTTCAAGTACGTGTGTGTCTTACAGCTTGTTGCTGATGATTCCTGCCCAGAAAGCTCCCATGGCAACGCTGAAAGTAGCGATAGACCAGACAATGACGAGCCCCTTGTCGACCTCGGGCTCCTTTGTGAAGAGCTGAGTAGGCAGTGGTTCCTTGGGCGTCATCAGCTTCTGCAAGTGTGAACAGACAGAAGACACAGAGTTTGTGTGGCCAATAAACACAAACACACAGAGTTTGTGTTTATTTATTGACATCGCCAATCAATAAACGTTTCAAAACGCATGCAACGTAGAGAAAATAACTGATAAACGACATTTCACCTGAGCGCTCGGGGCCAATCCTTTCATGTTCTTTTCTTGCCTCGCGCAGCTTTAGTTTTGTGACATAGGAAACTGCAGTTTACTTCACGCCGTTAAGTTTAGGATAATTACATCTTAACATGCTGTATACGCGTAGTAAATTCTTTGTAATTTGGATTTTATGTTATTTATGACCGATGGAGTCGAACATCTGCCACGTTTCACAATAACAAATATAGCTCAAGTGCCCAAGAAGGCCTCTTACGCGTTCACTGCCTGAAAAACCGTGGGGTATTTATTTATTTATTTATTTATTTATTAGAAACAGAATGATTCACGTGTTCGTCCGAAATTCTGTGTCTTTCACGCACGCTCAAGCAAACCCCGAAAACTGTTTCGTAACATAACGTAAAACGTGTCAGCTCGAGGTAATTTTCGAATGCGTACCTACAAGATTTGATTCAATTTCGTGGTTCTATACGGTGCGCGGCTATGTTAATTGACTGCAGCGGCTTATCATTGTAACTTCCACGCACCATCAACTTTGCTAGGCTTCTTCTATTGACGAAACCGACAACAATGTCGAGGGACTCGGATGACTGCCTTTCGTACACTACGTCGTCCTGAAAAAAAAAAAGAAAAAAAAAGAACAAAGGTGAAACAGTAAAGAAAGCAAACATACAATAAACTTAATAAAGAGATGCAGAGAAATGGACGTCATTTAGTCTCCTTAAGTTCAGTGGCATGATGTGCGTGAATTCAGGTTACCAACAAACAACCTTTCGTAAGCTGCAGCGTCAGTTACGAAGACGAGCTGTACACTCTACACACGGTAACCTTTAGTTTATTTTATAGGTACACAAAAATGTGGAAATATGCTCCTTTCCTAAAGGTTAAAACGCTTTAACCTTTAGTAAAGGAGCGCATTTTCACATTTTTGTGTACCTATAAAGTAAACTAAAAGTTGCCGTGTTTAGAGCGTATACATCACTAGCATCTATCAATTCGTTCAATTACTTATTCACTTTATTTCCTCACAGGCCTCGGGATGAGGTATTGCATGGAGGAGTGGGCAATCAAAATCAAACACAATAAACGAACGAATAGTTTAAGAGCAAACAAGCAAGTGATTTATGATAAGATGGACTCGATGAGCCGCTTAAATACTGTCGGGTTGGTGACAGTGGCAACTTCGAAAATTAGGGTAACACATGTTGCTTATGGCGATAAACATAGGAAAAGGTGATGCACAGGAGGAAACAGAGCCTCTTCTCTTTGTCCGTCGCCTGCACGTCATCTTTGAGCCCGTTTCCTCATTGGAAGTCATGAACGGTACCGCAATAATATCGGCGATTCCCGTAAGACTTTGCGACATTCTAAACTTCACGTATTCATTTTTCCTCAGCTGGCTGCGAAAAAGACCTGCCATTTTTTTTTTTTCTGTAGTCCGAGTTATTGTAGTATCTTCCGGGTAGATATCCGAGTCCACTAAATTTGTGAACGCGATTTACATAAGTGTTCCTCGGGTACGCAAGTGTCCCAGTGCAATGCAAGCCAACGTCCGCGGCCAACGACAGAGGTGCTTTCGTGTTTCCCTTTGCACACATGATACCATCCTCGTTAACACAATTAAGCGAACCTCCCCTTGTGTATCTGTATAATGCACGGATAATGGCTATCGGTGATGCGCCTTTCGAACGAAACTACGACGTTTTTCAGTATTCGGTGCAATTTCGCTTCGTATTTTAAAGCTTATTGGTGTTTTGTTCTTAGAGCTCTCAGTTGTTGCCCACTTACGAGTTTGTTGCCGGATAGGCCTACCACTACACCATAGGCCTTGACATCGCGAAAGTTCTTGGCAGCGGTCTCGAGTGGGCAGTGTCCCAAGTCACGAATGAGCGCCACCTTGTTGGTCAGGTTGATCTTGCGCAGTGGAAGGCAGCCGTCCTGAGCCGTCATGTTCACCAGCTGCCGGGGCTCCTGGGATCCGCATGTATATCATAGTGCACCGTACTATACTATAATCACAAGACGCGACCGCAGCTGCCGTTGCAATTTCGTCTTTCTCGTAACGGCACAACTGTTTCAAAACGAAGGTAGTTAAATTTACAGTCATTTTCTTGCTAGCTCTGTCCGAAAATGTGGCTAGTTATTTTTATCATTTTGCTAGTAACATATAGCTTCTCATTATATACATAACGTATTAAGCTATCAAGTTGGTCTAAGTTTCATAAAATGGTCCCCCATTAGCGATTTCCAGGAAAATTTAGGTACGTCTACAACAAAATGTCGTAAGACATATTGAATTGTGTCCAGCCGATAATCGCCAAGTCATATGTTTGCTTAAGTATTGAACAATATTTTGAAAAGCAAAGCCCGACTAGGAGGGGTTCTCATTGTTTTATATGTCGGCCAAAATTTGTTGCATTGTAGTAAAATTAAACTGGGTTGAGGTGAATCGTAGAGTAGCCAGGTGTCTGTGTCGGTAAACCGCAGTGAAAAAAATCTTTACGTTGCTGATATAGCACTTCCACCAGCACATGTATAGGCGGCCAAGCGAGCACGCAGCACATGCGCTGCGGGAAGTGTAGGGAAGATATTAAAGAGGGGAACAATGTGTTCACAAGAATTAAATATGTATTTATTTAACTAGTTTCACGCTTACTAGCCCTGAGTTTGACGCCGTTAGAGCTGCAACTGAACTATCGCACATGGACAAACTACCGAGTATTTACGCACGAATAAGTGCGACCACTTCGTATAAAAACTTCGCTTACTGAGGGCTCTTACCGCTTCAGACTTATCTTCTGGCAGCATCTTGAACGACGGGAAATACTTGAGGCAGAAAGAAAACGTCTCGCCGCTTGTAGTCACGCGGACGACTCCGAGCTTTCCATTTTCTCCCTACACGCAACAGACACCAAGTTCGGACGTTATTGTTCAGTAAATGTACAACTTAAGCGGTGATGCGGGCGCATAATTATAAACGTAGAGGTCCACGCATAATCGCTCGGTAGTCGCTTTAAATACTATGTATTTGAAGATAAGCAGGAGACTTAGACCCCGCTTAAACGGCACTGCGAAGGGTATAAAAAAGAAATGTTTCGCTGACCTTACCTTATTGCGGTGAAATAGTCCTCTGTGAACCTTTTTACATGGTGGTAATGCTAGCAATGTCAACCTAAAGAGGGAGATTTTTTTTTTTTTGTATTCTGACGCTAGAACGTATCCGCAGAGCTAGCAGAAGCTGCATATTTCTTTTACTTAGTCTAAAATATTGGATTCAGTTCCCGACCCAGACGGCGGCATTCTGGTCGGCCAGAATACAAGAACACCGACGTATCTGGGTCGGACTTAGAGACAGTCGTCTAGTTCGGGCTGTTAAGCTGTAGAAATCAAAACATTTTTCATAGTACTGCTCTCACCTGGCATAGAGTAATGGACATCAGAACCAGGGCCACTCTAGCTGTGAGCCTGCCGTGGACAGGGTTCTTCTGACGGAGTACAGGACTCGATGAGGCCATCCTTTACGAGGTATCACTCTCTTACGAACGTGGTCGTGGTAGTGCAAAGGCCTCACTGCAAGCGTGGGCTTGATGATGCTTATTTAAACGGTCCTGGCACCAGCAATCTCACGTGTCGGTAAGCAGAAGTATACGTCTTCTCTCGCAGTCTCGCTCTCTTCCCGTGAGTTTCCTTGCGTCGAAACTTCCGTTACGGTGTGGGCGCCCTTGCACAGCTGAACAGCAAACCACCTCTGTGAGCTTCTTCTTCTTCTGCAAGGTCGATCGCGATTTCGTTTTCTTTCTTACGTGCGGCTCTTACCCGCCTTTACTATTGCAGGGCGCCGAAGGACGCATTCCTAAATCTTAAATTTTTTTTTACCACCAAACTCTTGGCCAATCCCCTACAATGGGTGCGAGCCACAAATGGTCAGGTGTACAAGAACAGGAATATATTCAGTGCGGCGTGCACATGCCAACTTTTAATTAGAGTTCGTTTGTTACTGTCACCGTAAATCGTATGACGATTGTTCTTCTGGACTGAACTTATGCACCGATATTACGTAACCCGGTGCAGCTTTTTGCAAGCTTATGTTTCGTATAAGACGAGTTCGAGGTTACCCATGGCGTGTTCACGTCTGTACGTTTGACGGGCGGCGTGCCAAAACCACGACATTGTCGTGAGGCACGCCCCGTACTGGAGGGCTCCGGAATTACGCTTACCTTTTGGGGTTCTTTAACGTGCACCTAAATCAAACTTCGCGAGTGTTTTTTGTGCATTTCGGCTCCTATCGAAATGTGGTCGTAGTGGCCGGGATTCGATCCCACGACCTCGAGCTTCGCAAGCCAACATCCTAGCCGCTAAGCTACCGCGGCGTGTCAAGCGCTGAGCTTGAAGCTTCACTCGGCAGTTCAGCGCTTGTTCATTGTCTATACGCATGTTCTGTGTCATCCTTGCATCTAGTGTGAGCTGCCATATACTATTTGTGCGCTCGAATGTCTTTCTATGACGCCGAAGGACGCTCCAATGCCAAAGCTTGACTCCATGCTTTTACCGAGATTGACAGGCGCTGGTCACCTATCTTGCTGCACCTGTGTCCTTAAGCATTTACCGTAGATATTGGTTCGCCGTCCAAAAAAAAAAAAAATTGCTGTGTGTCATGGGGAATTTGATGTGCTGGGTCCTCTCCTTTCTTTCGTGTATTTCTCTAATTTGTTCGATTAAGCTTATAAGTTTCCGAACATGCACAACAAGGGACAAAAAACACATTAGACACCTAGTTGATGATATCACTTACTTTACTTTCAGTTCGGACGACAATGTGCGGCAGGTTGGCTACTTACTGCATCGGAGACGCAGATGAGGGAGTGAACAGCCGCGTCAGGTGGAACACAGAATAAGAACACGTAAGCAATTCCTGTCTCGATACATATTTTAGGCTGTGCTGTGTCTGGTATCGCTTGAGGATACCAGGCAGCGATACTGAAATTGTAGTGCAGCAATTTTAGGGCTGTGGTGTGGTCTGGTAAGCTGCCCTGTATCGCTGAAACACCATTCAGTGACGTCGCTTCCGGAACAACGAGCCACCTTCGCCCCGAAAAGGTGTATTGTATCACAGCGTGTGTTTTATTCGTGGTGGCTTTCGTCGTGGCCCGCAGGCCTCTCGGTGGGACAGTGGTAGATTGTGTTGAGCTTGTGAATGTCGACCTTGGTCATACGATTCTCCTTGAAGGCGAGGCCTAAGTTGAACAGCTCGACGCCAGTGTTCTTGGGCACCAGTGTGGCCTGCTCCGGGTCTTTGGAAAAGGCGTTGAAGAAGTAGTGCATGATAGACTCGTAGTCGTAGTCCTCGTCCAGGTAAGGCACCCTGTTGGTCTTCATGAAATTGGCCTTGAACCCTGCGAGTAAACGAGGTGTCACTCTTGGTCGCGTATACACGTCCAAAACATCCCACACAATTTCTCTCTCTCTCGCTCCCTCTATCGAGATTCTCATTCTAGTAAATACAATCACTTGGATGATAAAATTATAAACAGAAGCTGCAGGTATCATCCATAAGAACGAACTTGCCATTTGTGCACCATAACTGAATCGACGAATAAAGTTTATTTATTCTAGACATGCGTTTGACCTGCGCATTATTGCTTTGAAAAGCGAAATGTGCGTTTATATAAGACTGACAGCGAGCTTGTACACTGTAGGATTGTTAGTGAAAAACAAGAAAATATAGAACACCCCGTTCTAGTGCTCGAACCCCGTCATCGAAGTCAGTAGACTCATGGCAAAAAGAGCTACTGAAGGAAAACTTTTGTGGGTTCAGCCCGAAATGTTCAGGCTTGTATTCAGCTTGAAGGCACGCGTGCATCTTACTTGTTGCACTCCTTTTACAAAGGCAAAAGTGAAACTTGCGTACACCTTCAACTATTCCAACCTAAAAAACAAACAAAACAAAAAAGCCACTGGTCCCTCACTCTTGCTGTCTCGTGAAAGCTGTCTATATAGTCCTTACTGACAATTATGTGCTGCCCATGTCAGGCACACTTACACATGTCTACACGAACCAATAGTCGCCCATGTGCTTTGTTTAATGCGGTGTACGACATGGCTACGATACCTCTTAAATATCTCGGACGCAGAAGCTTCTTAAGTGTCGTCCTAGACACCGACTTTTAGAAATCTTCGGCACATCCTTCGTACGGTTATCCACTGCGACTGATTGTTACTAGGTGGGAAAAACATTCTGAACTTGTCCTCTTGTACAATGATAAAATGCATGAATGACCGCGATGGCAACCTTACAGTATACTTGGGCACAAGTAGTCCATAGCAGTACACAGGCGTCGGTACAAAAGGCCACATCTTTACCTAAGAAATGCCTTTTCTATGTCGCCAACAGGCATCAACTGATATTTTGGCTCAGACGTGCTCGCAAGCGAAGCCGCATCTTACTTGGTACGACGTTGTTCCATACAACCCGCACGTATCTGTCGCGGTCCGCACGCGACTGTTCGTGCCAGAGTCCGAGGACGTGCAGCAGCTCGTGCACGATTGTGCCGTACGTGGCGCAGACTTCGAAGTTGAGGGACACCAGCTGCCGAAGTCCGGACATACCCACCTCGGAGAAGCACCTACGCACGTCAATATGAATACTGAGAGAACGTGCGTTGCATGTTGCTTCACTCGAGCATTGAAACATTTGCAGGGGAGCTTTTGAAACGCATTTTCTCAAACGAGCGAAGTCGTTTTGCTGGTTCTCTCGAATGCAGGAAGCCAACCAAAAGTGTTTTTGAAAGAAGTACTCAAAACGCCCGCTGTGTGCGAGTAAACGAATTTAAAAGATAATGGCGAGTATTGCACCTACTGAGACGATGTTATGTAATACTCGTGACCAGTGGCTGTTACACAAATGATTCCCCAGGTTTGTGTGCCGTGATCTCAAACTAGCATTGTCATAACACGTTGGAGAGTTGGTACAATTATTTCAATATACGTACTTAGTCGACGGTAGTTTCATTCATTCAGGTGCTGCAGATCGAAAACGGCAACGTTAACAGCCCAAGATGGCGGTACTGAAACTGATGCATAGAGTAGTCTATACTCGTCTCGTGACCTCGTTATCGTTTCTGTGCCCTTAACGTGATTAAGTTATGATAACCAAAAGAGTAATGAATACAAAAGGAAAGTACAAAGTCGACTTTTTAACACATGATTTAGACTGTACGCAGTAGCATTGCTCTGTGTGTATCTCCCCTCTCTCCTTCCCCTCTCCTCTTTCGATGGATCATGGTGCAATATTGTACTCTCAAAGAGGTGTCTTGGCTTATGTAACTGCTACCACTTAGTTTCATATAGTCGTTATTCAAACAACGAACACAGTTTGTAGATGCGAATGCACCGGCATCGCAGCATCGCATGTTTCCTTGTCTATAAGAGCTACAAAAGCACCACTGGGACATGCACGGGCAACATAGTTCGCCAGTATAGACGTGCTTCCCTCGAGGCGCCTCGTCCTCTCCTCGTTATCACTGCATGCACTGTACAAGGCAACGCAACACTCGCCCTTGTTTGCTCAAAATGTGGATGTATCCTTCTTCGTCGGCGCGCTCCCTGAACTGGACGCACGAGACGGACTCGATCTGCTGCATGGCGCTGAGGATCTCTTCTTTCTCCCACGAATCTGCGATTGGAAAGAAGATGCTCGCTTTCTTGTGCATTCTGTTTCTATTTTGTGCATTTGGGTTGGTTCTTGCTGCGTTACAATGTTGCGTAATCTCGGTGCGGTTACCTCCCCTTTCAATCAGGCGTGATACGTCAACTTCGAAATAAGAACGAGGTTGCTTACGTCAGCGCCGTGTGCCAACGTCATTGATTGTACGGACGTGCGAGTACTATAAATTTTGAGCGCAAATCGAATAGTATTTCATATTTATTCAGATTCAGTTTGGTAAATAACTGCATGTAAGTGTAAATAATCATTACCATTGGAATGTAAGGGATAGCATAACCTACTACATATAATTTCAATGGCGAGAAACCGTGCATGTGAGGACCATTTCGTATTATCCGGGCGAACTTTATATGAAAGTTTATTCTTTTGCATCATAGCTATATTTCTAACAAACTACTCTTGATTGCGCTGCACTGATACTGTTTATTTTCTTTCAACAGCGAAGTTGTTTAGGGTCGAGCCTGAGCCGTCTGTCCTCTGTCCGTCCGCCGGTGTTCGCAAGGCTGTGGGAGCTCGGTTAAGAGCGGCGGCGTTTTCTTTTCCTTAATTGTAGTTACCTTGGCTATTTATATGTCGCATTCAGTTATCTTCTGTTGATGACACTTTTTTTTTTTGTCTCTGATGTTCACTGCAGCGCGTACAATATTTTCCCCTTATTTCCCGCGTTATTTACGACATATGTACACGCCGTTCGAAGTGTTTATATCATGTGTCGGAAATTTAGTGTTCTAATTTATAAATTTGCATTCTCTTCTTTTCATATTTGTTTTTGTCCGCAATACTATGTAATTTCACACTACTCACATGTGCATGCCGTTGGGGCCTTTGTCAAGCCATTGTCACGGCTTTTGGCCCATCTAACTTTTGAGTGGTCTGGTAAATAAAATTTGCATTTGAATTACAATTTTGACCTCCCAGTGTTCCTAACGTGACCCAAATATAAATGAATGGATTTTTTAGCCTCATCGAAATACGTCCGCTATTGCGGATCGAACTCGCGCCCTCGAGATGATCTGCGCAGCATCTTAGCTGCTATAGAGTCTAGCTTTGACTTCCGGCCCTGTTCATAGGGCATACGTTTAATGTTCAGCGCAGAAACATAGAGCTGTCATACGACTGCAAACGTAACTGCGCTGTCTTCTGGGGATGTGCTGACCATCAGTTGCAGTCGGCGCACGTAATGATCTTCTTAAGACGCGACAGCAACTTCTCGCCACACAAGCTTTCAGCATATGGTCCAAACGAGACAAGACAAAAGGAGGGTGGACTATAATGAACCAGCAAGTCGTACCTTAATTGCGGGCCCAGAATGCGCATAAAACTAACATGACCGGTGAACTGACGGAAAACAACTTGCCGGCAAAAATGTATCCTCCCCTCCCACAGCCCCGCCCCACTCCCTTTCTTTTCGTCTAGAACCCCAGGCGTTGGAAATTCCAGAAGCCCTCCACTACGGCGCATCTCATAATCAAATCGTGGTTTTGGGACGTATAGCCCCACAAGTCAATCATCTAGAGCAATGGTCATGCATATACGGCGAAAACAGAGAATTCGCGGACTGTCATTTCTTTCTATCTGACATTAAACTGAAGCTCCAATCCACTCCTACGTGAGTATATTAGTTACTGAGTCTTCCGTTCTCAATGCAGACGCCTAGTTGGGATCTGTGCGCGTGGGCAGCAAGGACCACTTGGCCACGCCACTGTATGGTTATACACCATTGTGTTCAAACGTAAGACACCAGAGGCGTCTTTCCTGTCCACACTTACTCTTCTCCAGGTTTTAGCGCTCTTCCCCGCAAGCATGACTTACCAACTAGCCCAACACTCCACTGTACTCACCAAAGGCGTCGTCGATGATGTAGTGAACTACGCCTCCAGGCCACAGGGGAGTCTCCTTTGTTCTCGCCCGAAGGTCAGAAACCTACGGTACGCTCGTGGGAAACAAACCGAAAAGTGTCGGCCAGCGAACGAGGCAAGAGACCGTGGCCAGCAGCCAACATTTTCCAGCATCCGGGCAAACGTGATTTGTAACTCGAAGCAGTCATTAATTATTATAATGTGCCAAAACATGAAATAACAAAGCAGAAAGCATTTTCCTACGTAGTATACCGTTCTAGAGGCATCATTGCGTAGTGGTTCTAGTTGCAGACGTTAGTGTTAACTGCCGTTTTCTGAATTAAGTGCGTGCCAAATTTTAAGACTAGATTCCTTACAGATATATAATTCTCGCGTTTTATTCGCTGAATAAATGTAATAAAGAGATCGCCAGAGCATAGGGAAACGTACCGATGTGATGGGTGGCATATAGATGTCTCCTTCGATGACATCTGTCGTGGGAAAACGCGAATAACTGAATTACCAGTATGGCGATTGAAAACGAAAATAATAAGTCGCGTAGTACACATGAAACAACTCATGCTACGCTTAACAAAACGACTTTTTGTTGAAACCTCTCTCGTATACCAACAGTTCGAAACAATCAAAATAACAAAAACTCTTATGAACGCCGTGGTGTCTTGACCTTCAAGTACTGTGAGACACAATCCATAGTTTGATTTGTCCCTTGAATTCAACTCTGTAGTTAGCCCACTGGAGCTTGCGTCCCCTGGTTTGGGAAATCACTTTATATTTCTCAACACTTTAACGTTATACCTTTAATAAATTTAATTAATCGAAGCTATATTTTTAAACAATTGCTAGGCAAATGCGTCCACACTGTTGTGCAGGAGGGAACAAGGCACTGTAGCAGCACATTTCACGATGTCATTTAGCAGCGCAAACACGAATGATATTCCAAGAATTCGTGAATTGAAGCGAAAAGTGCAGGGCGCATTGTCACCGAAATTGCACATGCAAGACTAAATGGTTTTGCTCAATTATTTGAAATGCTTGACCAATCGCAATATAAAAGCTGCACATTTCTGACGAAAGCGTGAACATGGGCTTGGTGTTGCTGATGCTACTTCCGCTGAAATCAGCCATGACACTAAAGATTTTACCCTAAAACGACGACACAAAGATGGTTTTAAAAAGCACATGATAAACGATATAGATTACTCTAACAATGCGGTGAAGAACCAGCCTAGTTATATTTATTTTAGCTGCGATAACGCTATGGAAAGGCCACGTGTAGTTAGTACTGTCACGAAAACGATAGTGCAGTGCGTTTGATTGTCTCATCTTGCATTTCACGTAGTACACTGCTTAATCACTCAAGACTACGCTACATTGGTATATTGGATAAGATGATGACACCACAGCTTGTGTAGCCAATCACCTCCACAAGGTGGGGTAGGAGGCTTTCTTCTTTGCTCTTTTTTGCAGTGCTGAAGAGGGGGTTACTCCGTATATAGTCACAAAAATTCTACACTTCCTACGCAGCGAAGCAACACTGAAAGGTCGTAACTCAAGATAACTCAAGAATTCCCGGCATATCGTCGATTCATTCAGTGTAATATGCACGCATTGCGCAATAACTTTCGTTTATATAGTCTGGTTGTGTTATCAGCATAAAGTTTATTGAAGTAACTGCCTTCCTCAATAAAGCAGTAGTGACTGCGTTACCAATGAATTAGAACCAGCACAAACTCCTCATGAGTACGTCATAAGACAGCCAACCACAAGGTTCCCCGAACTTCCTTTTAATGAATGGTTGTGCCTCTCCTCTGTTCATATTCGACATCGGTCACGGTGACCAATGTCGAATACTAGTTATTGACGGGTGCATTGCGAAATACGTTTGTATGCTGTACTGAAATTTTATTAAAGTGCGGAGCACTTTAGGTACCCAGGCTGTTGGCGCGTAATATCCCATGTCACTGTCATGCTCAGACAACAGCAGCTGAAAACGGGGCCTAAAAATGCTAATAACTGACCAAAAACGGTTAAAATAGATCCAGATTAAGAATTTCTTAGATAAAGCAGATTAGCATAATACAGTAAAGTACACGTTAAGGGTAAATAATCGCACGATGAGATCAAATTAACCGAAACTAATTCAAAAACACCGACGATAACCGCGACAGAGACAAGGGAAACACAGGCCAGTCACTGATCCACACTTTGTACAGCTTTCACTGCAGTGGAACTAAGATTTCGAATAACATGGTTTAGATAACACACGAAACTAATGCGCCAGCATTTTTCCCTTGCGATTTTGATGTCCTACCAGCGGGCGTTAACAAATGTAGCTAATTTTTGGAGATGCGCAGTGTGATCGCAATGAACGAACGTTCAAAAAATCGTTAGCATGAAAAAATATCGATTGTGCTTTCTCTCTTTGCCTCTTTGTTTTATTCGAAGTCCTTACGAAATACTTATCCACTGCATCTCTAGCGACAGGGGCGTAGCCAGAATTCTACTTCTGGAGGGGTCCAAGACCCCTTCGTGTACGTTTGTATGTGCATGCGTATATATGTGCATACGAAATTCGAAAAATTCCGAAGGAGTTCGACCCCCCCCCCCCCCCTCAACCACCCCTTCGCCCAAAACCCCCTCTGCTACGCCCGTGCCTAGCGATGGTTAGGTGGATAGGTGGTCTTAAAGAGAACTAATCTTTGGCGTTCAGCAACGAACGACTGTTGTATACGTGAGTCTATACGAATGAAAAGAAAAAAAAAAGGGGGGGGGGGGGGCTGTGAATAACGAGCATAGGAAGCAAAGTACTAGCGTGAAACTGACTTCTAACTTGAACCCAACTTACCAACACGAAAACGCGCAAACTAGCGAAGTAAAGGTACTCAGTTTAAAAAGCATACGCACACCTTTCGCTCACTTACACAGTAAACATTCAAGTGCAAGGCCACACAATGACAATGTGCGCCGTCAAGCGTTACCTGGTATGTCGACGGCAGCTGTGTAGATATTAGCGGCCGCGGGTTTCGACGAAGACAACGAAGGGAACAACAGCAGTAGCCCGAGGAAAGCGGCCGCCATGGCAGCCGTGGAAATGGCGTCGTTCGCCGAGCTCTCCTCCGCCGCTGCACCGGTGTCCCATGGCACGCATCCTGCGTCATCGACGCGCGTCTCCAGTCACTGTGCCCGCACTGCCGTTGCGATATGCCCTTCGCAGTCGTGCTGGTGTAGTGTTCAAGACTGCACGCAGAATGGATTGAGGTGTCGCTTCTTTCTTGCGATCATGCCATCCTGCTTTCGCCTGCGATAGCGAGTTTCATGTCGCCTTCTTGGGCTTGTAAAAATAACTGCTTTCAACATTCGCACATTTCGGTACCAGAGATTCACGGCTTTGATTCTGGGCCACTGCGGCAGCGTTTCTACCCCTGGATTCTTCCGCTTCCATCCCACAGCGCCTACTTCACTGCCGACCTCGAGGGCCCTTCCTATTTTCTCTGACCACCCGTTCGCTAGCTTAGCGAGAGTAACGATAAAATGAACCATATCTTTCAAGTTACTTGCGACTTTTGAGATTTCTAAAGAAGTGGCACGCCGTACATATTTTGGCGCCGTGCCGCCTCTCCATATAAACAAGGTCCTTCAATGGGTAAATTAAAAGTTAGTTTAAATTTAAAAGTTAGGTTAGTTAAGAAGGCTTTGTTAACTAGTATTTTTATTGTAACTCTGGCAGCGACAAAGTATTCCTGCCTCGGTGTAGAGTTCGTCTGTGAAAACAGGCGCCTCAATGCCATAGTATCTTTTTTTTTTAAACCTTAATCTATATTCGTCTAAAAAAAAAGGACCCCGTATGCGTCTCATGTGGGGCCGATTGAGCGTGCCTCTGCGCTACAATAGTAAATCTGTCATCTGTTCTCACTGATATAAAGAGAAAGGCTCAACAATTAACCGCTATACGAATGGATTAAAAAAGCGGGCGCTATCCATTCCCTATTTGTTCCGAGTTGGACGGATAGGGACAGCCACAGGAAGTATCAGTGATGGAGCTGGAAGTGCACACAACATATTCATCTGATTCACTCGGAAGAGTCGTCATAGAGCTTAATAATAATAATAATAATAATAATAATAATAATAATAATAATAATAATAATAATAATCCGGGACTTACACGTGAAAACCATATGTTACAATTCAAAAAGCACCACATTAGTTTCTGAAAATTTATAACAAATTACGAATATCCGCCGCTTCGCACCCCACTTCAAACCATGCACTTGACATCACGCAACTCGACGTAGTTACTCTAAAGTGCGTGCCGAGTGATACACGAGCCGCGTGAGCGCACTCACGGCAGTTTTTGTCACGGCACGAAAAAAAGCTTCGTCACCTTAGACTTACCTCCAAATAAGGCAGTTTAGGAAAGGGTGCCGGGTCTTCATGTAGCTTGACGTAGGTACTGACAAGTGCGTGCCGAGTGATACACGAACCGCGTGAGCGCACTCATGGAAGTTTTTGTCCTTGCATGAAAATGGGTTCGTCATCCATGACTATACAAGCTGTTTTTAGCTAACTTGCGCCATCCACTAAAAAATCGATGCGCGTGTTATGAGGATGTTATCTACTTTCTATTATTTACTGTCATCATGACCACCTCGGGATAATTTTGTAAGTGACCTCATAATTAAAACCAATAATAATTGTCCATCTTTGACGGTTACTTTATGCACAATATGTTCAGTGGTGAAGTTGTAAAGCATGTTATTAGTGTCCAAATGTGTTTTCATGCTACTAAGTGCAATGTTTTTAATTTTTCTGCGCTTCTAAGAAAGTGCGCGGGAGTTGAAAAAAAAAAGTACCTAATTAATTCTTGCACACAACGCCATTAGCATCCTCGTATGTGCTGTGGAGAAAAACGTTGATACATGCAGACCACAGGCATGGACATGGCGAAAGAGTGAAAGGCATGGCCGCTCCTTCTCATTTTCTCTGGTGACCTTGTGATCATTTTCTATTCAGGATCAGTTATATCGCAGTGAATGTCATCTCAAGAAATTGTGCTAGCCTAGCTCTGCTTTACAGAGACCCTGTGTTTATGTCACGGACAACTTGTACATGCCATCCCAAAAATTCACAGCCACAAGAAGCAGTTCTTAGTTTTATTTCATGTGCGGCACTACTACAAAACAAATGTGTGGTCAACCACACTACATAAAGAAAAAAAAACACAAAAGCTGTTTCAATGATACATCAATGCAGGGACACATTAACTTTGAAATAAAAAAAAATATTAACTTAGACAAGCTATGAATAACTATGTCTCAGCTGGTGACAAGCTGAAACCTTCACAAGTTAACAATGGGACCCAAGGATAGTACACAAGCAAAGGTGAGCACTGAGACTTGCTAACTGGACGAATTTCTAAAAAAAAAAAAAGTGTCCAGCATCAATGGCACCTTCAGTCACCTGAAAACCAGACTGGCTCTAAGCAACTGTTTAACAGTGTAATATGCTCTAACATCTACTGTTCACAGGGGTGTACAACAATTATACATACATGTGATGCAACATCTGTGAGCTAGCTGGCAGATATGGGTACTCTTTCACCAGCAGTTCATGATTTTGCTCAGCCTGCTGTGTTTACCTGAACTGCTGGCATACTTAGGAACAGACACTGTGAATGGTACATTTGAATATGTGTACTTTAATGTCCTGCAGATTTGTCTGCGTCTGAGAAAGTCAAAAACTCATGCGAGAAGGAGAGCAAATATTAACAGCCACTTCTGCAATGTATCAAAATAGTACAGTAGACAAGTGGTGAATTGTGATATGATAATAATCAGCCAAGTGCCTTGCAACCATTCACACAATTTTCTTATCTTAGCCTTAAGGACATGATAAATCAACACTTTTTCGTGCCAAGGAGACAGATGCTGTGTTAACTGGAAACTAAAGGGAATGCGCAAGGCCAGGGCTTTGATTATGCGCTAAAGGTGAACCATTACACAAGCTTGTATATGTGATCCCTGGGTACAACATGTGCAAATACTGCACATTATATAAATTCTTCCCAATATGCAAAGCACTTTGGATGCTGCTGTAAGAGTAGAGAAGGATATGTCTCCATTACTGCTCTGCACAACCCACTTGGAGGCAGATTTGGCCACAAAGCAACATTCCCACAGCACAATGCATTAAAATGCTGCACTGACACCCCACAGGAATACCCTATATATAAAAGCGTACATAGTTTGCGCGTTACAATTAAGTCATTAAGACATTAACACAATCAACTTATTGGTTATGAAAAAAAAAAGAGACATCTCAAATAAAGAAATTTATAAACTACCACAAGAGTTGCCTTGAGTTTTTCACAACAAATCAGAATTGTCAGGAAGGAGAAAAAGCATGACTTCAAGGCACATATGTTGCTTTCCAGCACTATGTCGTGCCAGAGAGCAGTCAATGCAGCGACTGAACTGTCCCATGTGTAACCCCTTTACATTTGCCATGACAATGCAGTTCGTTTCACTGTCCAAACTCAGACTAAAGTTCTGTCATGAGACAAGAATGAAGACAAAGCATTCCCGATGTTTACAGCGAATGGTAATGCAAGAGGGCTGTGAACATAAAAGCAATAAAATTGAACCAACCATTCAGATCATGAATGCAGGCATTATTTTTTACCCACAAAATAGGGACACCTGTAGTACATAATAAGCATTGTTAAACTGGGAGGAACAATTTACAATGATGTAAAAATTCACTTCATAAACAACTCTTCTGAGTACTCATTACGCTGATCAGGTGTGTGAGCCTGGAACAAGTGGATGTCCATAATTCAATGCTTTTACTTCTCTATATGTCTCACAGCTTCAGATGGGTTCGGCTTCGTTTAACCCATTTTGTCCTGCTTGCAGCACACACACACCACACGAGTGCACATGCTTTAAAACACTGCTGTCATCCATCAACAGCTTGAGAAAGTACTCGGAGTGGCTGCCAGCCGATTTGTCAGCTCTGGCAGCGAATGAGTTAAAGGGCAGAGCTGTGCTGTCAGGATTTGCAAGTACAGCTTTGTTCATTCAACACTATGGCTGATTAATCAACAAAAGAACACGAGAACTAGACAATTCACACAAGATCAATGTTACATGTCTGGACCCCGAAAATGTTAAGTGATTCACATAACAAATGAACCAAGCAAGAACTGTATCTTGGAGCTTGTACGAAAATCTGAAATGCTGTTTTCGAGTTTTCACAGTGCGAATCTATCTACAGAGTTAATTATCAAACTGACACTCACAATTAAAAGCATATAAATGAAAAGTACTGACTACAGTTAAACACACAATTAATGGATAAAAATAGATGTACTGTACACATTTATGACTTAGATGTATGTAGTGGGTATCAAGGGGATTCTCGCACATTGCCAACTTTGCTCATACAACTGATATAAATAACAGTCTAAAGTAAGTCATCTAAGGATTCTGATGATTAGGCTTGAAAGATTTATACAGTATAAATGAATATCAAGCACTTATGCTCCTGTGCTTGTGTGGTACATTGCCTAAAGAATGATTGGTAACAAGTCTTGCTTAACTTTTAGCTAACCAAAAGTCATAAAGCAATATAATATGCAGGGAAACAGCACTGAAAGTGATTTTTATAGGATTATTTGTACCTCACTGCAAGGAACTAAGGAAATATGTAATCAAAATGGCTAAGGTTCTTGTTTAACAGCAACACAAAAATGAGCGAAAAATTTGAAAGTTACGTGCATGTATTAGCTTAAGTTTGCAATAGCACAAGTTGTATTAAAGGCCACCATGTAACCAAATGACATTTATACATTATGATACAAAAACATGGAATGCTAGTACCATGTTTTTTAACAGAATTAGTTCTCCTAGCTACAATTTAATATTAGTTGCAATCTGATCAGCTTCCAGTCATCGAGGTTACGAGGATACCTCCTTGCAATTTCTTGCAGCACTTTAATCCTTCAGGTGACTGTCTTTGTTTGCACAACAGTGGGCTCCTACAGCCACAGTACTCAGCACCAGCGTGAGACGATACATAAATGTTTTGTTTGAGTGCTGGCTATCTGCCAATAAAGTGCATTCTTACACCATTTCTGAACACGCTTGATTGTGCAACCAAACAAAAATTCAGTGAAGGCTGAGCAAACTAAACGGCAAGGAAGAAAGAATGAATGAAAAGGGGGCTGTATGCAGCACCATTCTATTACATGTCACTGTACAAAATCCTCTACATGGAGTTCTAATGGCAAAAGCATTCCTTTCACTTTCAGTCATGAATTCAACTTTGCTGTTCAAGAGCAGGTGTTCTAAATACTATGTTGTTTGCAACTTTGTTTTGGGAACTGTTGCATAAAGGTGTATGTGTCATAGTTGCCTTGGTTTTCCAGCTGAGGTGTAATGCCCAAGAATATAAAGCAAGGTTGCCGTGCTATGACAGGAAACTTAACTGCATGATATGAATAATACATAAGCAAGCCTTGCATTAGCAGTGTACTAGATGTAAACAAATTGCAATACAAAGCTTGCTGGTTTTGCTAATGAAATGCCATGAATAGTTCTTTGGAGGTACTGATGCCATGATTAATATGACTGCTCATTACACATATTTCACATTGCAAAACATTACAGCAGAACTCTAGTACGGTAATCCTCCTGACTTAGATGCGAGCAGCTCACAAGAGTGTCCAGCACATAAAAGCCTGCATAAATAAAGGTTTATGTTTTCCAGATTATCTAGTATTCATTTACAAAGCAACAGTGTTCACTTATTGAGCTATAAGCATTGCAAAATGGCAGCAATAAATGCCCATAGTAAAAAAAAAAGTGCAGTTTTGAATAAGCTAACACACGCACAGCAGTGTAGACTAACCCAAAGCATACCTGCCTTGTAATAAGACATCAAAACATACCAGTACCGTTACACTTACATGTGACACGTGATAATATGTATGAGGATGTGGTGTATACCTTAGACGGAATAAGTTTAAAAGGTGTGGAAACAATGCAAAGCAGAAATGTTTTCATCTTGAAAATGCAGATTTTGTAACATAGAAAGGTAAAACAATAAGAATCTAAAAAGTCTAGCTCTAATTGTTATTAACAGCCCAAGTTGAACACCGTATTCCACTGCTTAAGCATGAGAAATTAAATGGCAAGAAAGTATAGGATGTCTCTTTGCCAATGTCCATTAACATCAACATCACTATAAACTACACAGTATAGTATCCCATTAAGCTGAATGTGAGTTAGGCGTTAAAGGGGCCCTCTAACACTTTTTGAACATGGCTGGAAGATGCTGCCAATAAGTCATGGGGGCTCCTGTGGACATGTCAGCCAAATAATATTGCGCTTCACATAATTTGCGATTCGGTTTCCAAATACAGATGGAAAGTGCCTGCACGTCTTCAACAAACCACGCAGATAGGTGGGCAATGCACGGACTACTAAGGAGACAGGAGAACTACCACCATTGGCTGGTTCACGGATGCAGTTAGCATGGACACCAAGGACCCCACAATGTCCCCACAGTGACTGGCAGCGCGTGCATTGTTGTGGAAGCACACTTATACCAAAAAAAAAAAAAGGACAGGAAAGGAAAAAAAGTGCCCAAAGTTATAATGCACACCGGAGTAGCTTCTTTCCCCCTTTTTTACACCCCTCTGTATAGCTTCCGGAGTGCTTGTTGGGACGAAAGGAGAGTAAATGCACTCAGGTGGTGGAACATCCCTCATACTAGACGTTAACTCCGCCGATACCTAAACGGATTTGAAAAACTTTTGTTGCAGTTGATTCGTGAGACAACCTCATTTGGTGATGTTATTGGCGGTGTGATGATATTCGAGGATTACTCAAAAAAAGTGTTGCTGGGCCCCTTTAAGGTTAGTTCAGTTTGCCAGCTGCTTGGCTTAAGATAATGTGCAGCACGTGGTATTGTACACAAGATTAACACTTCGAATAGGCAACTGAATGAAGGAAACACAATTATGACATAACCACTATTATGATGCTTTAGCATAATGCTGTCTATTCAGCACTACTGCAGTCCCAATTGCCTACATACATGTGGCATATTTATAGCATGGAGCTGGTCATTGGCAAGACTGTTCTACTTAACTAAATTACATTCCCCCCCCCCCCCCCATGGTGTGACAGCGCT
This sequence comes from Hyalomma asiaticum, assembly GCA_013339685.2. NCBI lineage: Eukaryota > Metazoa > Arthropoda > Arachnida > Ixodida > Ixodidae > Hyalomma > Hyalomma asiaticum. The sequence goes on along the minus strand of CM023485.1, from coordinate 16,011,204 downwards.
TTTTGCAGGATTCTGTCTTTTTTTAGGCTGATCTGACATCTTAAACAGCATTAGTTCGGTGAGTAGGTGAAGTGCACAAACTGCATTACGAGACTTACTGTATGTCCCTGACTATGGAAGATCTTGGAACAATGCCAAGTGCACAGCACTTCATTTCTGTTGTTTTGGGATATCTTTTCAATGTTACCAACGGTAACCAGGACATTGTCCCCATGGTTAAATCGGTGTCTGACAAATCATGGCCAGACAGAAATACAACCAGACTAAGAAATGGAATTGATTGTGTGCCTGATGCTTCTGAAACCAGCACACAGCCAGTGATCCAAGCTCATGTGCTTAGACTTCTGAACTTGTGCTCAGCTCGTCCTTGCTGCAATTCATTTGCTAAATACACTGTCCCATGCTTTCATAGTAGCAAGGTTTCAACTAGTGTAACCACCATAAAGGTTACAATGATGCAGTTTTCCCTAATTTTGCTTTCTTTTTAATCACTTTGTTTCCAACAATGTGCTGCCACTAAAAGGTGCTTTAGCAATGACAGCCACATTGGTCTTTGCCTGGAGACTTTTGACAGCGGTAGAGTTCAGGCTGACTTTTTTTTTTTTTTTTTTTTTCAGACAGCGCATAAGGCGCACAGACCAAATGGATTGTATTGTTTAGCTTGCCTGGAGGGTCATCTTTTTTATGGAGCATAACGTAAATAAGAACGAAATTTTAGCAAGGAAAGGCCAACAACTTGTTTAAATGCATGGGCAGCAGCTCAAAATAATGAACCTGATATTTGCAGTACAACGGTCTTATGCATCATTCACTAAGCCAAACATTAGCATGTGAGAACAGGGTGAACAATAAGAGTGAACTATGCTACACAGCACGCAACATAAGACCCATGAATCTTGGAGAGCTATTTAAAAGGGAATTATTATTTGCATCGGCATAAGGTAAAAAGAAAGCAGCTTGAAGACATCAGAAAGAAAGGTGCACAACGCGGCCAAGCACAGAAAAAAAACGGTGGCTTAGCTTTGAAACCATTACAATAGCTTTTAAAAAGCTCCACATTGATTCACTGATACCCGGTACGGACTGCCCAGAGTCACGAACACAGCAACTTAATGAGTAAAAAGAACACACATACACACAGTAAACAAAATGATTTACACGGAAATATGCACATGACAATATTCAAAGACTACACCGAGTGTCATGACAGAAAATTCACATCCATGATATCAACGGACCTTGTTGATGTATACAAGAGAGAATCTTACATGCATGCAATCAACAGGTGCTCCTGCCGACGAACCGAGTCCAAAGCTCAGGTTTGCGAGACTAGTTTGCTCGACTGCTGCTGCATAACGATCACTGTTTTTTTTCTTCCCCTGCACTTGACGGCCACCATGCAGCACTTTGTCGATTGGTTTGTTCCTTGTCGAAGCTGATAGGCCTCCCTTGGGGCTGGACAAGCATATCATGCAGAGTACAAAAGGGATAGCTGTCACATTTTCCCTCTAGGAAGAAGGAGCCTGGGACTTCGTTGGCTGCAGTTGTCGTAGATGATAACTGGGCAAGGCATCTCCTCTGCTTGCTACACTGCAACACCTTTGGAGCCTTGGCACTGCATTAGTGAAAGTGTAGATTGTTAAAGGGGCCGTGAAACGTTTTCTGAAAATTTTTTACCACTTGTGTAATCAGAATCCTGGCCCTACAAGCTACAATGTGCATTGCTTTGTTGAACAGTTTGCACTGACTTACAGCAATAAATACATTTTGCACAGACTCACAGCAATAAAGACATGGTTTTGATTTCATCAGTGTGCTCCCCACAACTCTGCAGTTGACATCATATTAGTCGCCACCACAGGCTCCGAGATTCAAGCTCTCTTCGAGGCCACTGAAAACAAATCATGCGCCAGTGCCGTATGGTGGCACCACATGGGGTCCAACTACTTCCTTAATTTCTAGCTTTCAGTTAAACCTGTTATTTTAGAGCAAACGAAGTTAACGATATGTTTATGTACTTAAACGTCTTAAGGTGACGCCACTGAATAGTGCTTATGCTGGCCTGTGGTGTTGCATGGTCATTTTGGGAGCACAAGAAAGCTATGATTTCAAACAGGTATTATTAAATGTAGACTGAATGTTGCGCTAAAACATTTCAAAATCATGATGTTAAATTCGCACTGAAGCAGTGAAAATTACAACCGGGCAGTTCCATATTCTTTTCGCGACCCCTTAAGTTCTGCAGTGAGTCTTTTACTGAAGACGAAAAGTAAGGCAGCGACATCAGAACACATTCAGAAAATGGTAAAAAAAAGCAGCAGTTAGTAGATGACAATGCTATCTATTTGCTCCACAATGATTTCACCTGGTGTGAATAAGTGATAAACGGTGTGACTGGGCGTGTGTGAATGAAAAATGACTGTTGCTGACTTTGTGGACATGAGTATGATGACAAGCAGGTGGTAGTTAATGGTGCTTGCTCGTAATCATGCTAAAGATATTGATAACTTGAATGAATGTCAGTGTGAACATGAGGGACTGTTGGTAGGTTTGAGTGCACTTGACTGCAAAAACAAGTGTTGGCGAGTAGTGGACACGAAGACCAGGCATTCATTTGATAAGGTAAGTAACTAAAGTTCCGTATAGGAAAGTATTTTGCATTTCTCCATAGGAAACCCAATATTTTACAGGCTTCAGCTGCGATGTAATGGATGTAGTAATCCCGAGATGAAGTTGCCACTGAGAATACTCCCAGGTATTTGAATTGTTCCACTGATGCACTGCGGTTGCAATTTATGTTACAATCAAACTTATGAGTTATCTGCTTATGTGTAAATGACATCCCCATAGTCTTCTCAAAATTTATGCGCACTTTCCAAATGTTGCACCAATCAAACCACCCTTCTAAGTCGCCTGTCATCCTGCAACGAAACACGTTTGCCTGGATTATGTGGTGTCGTTTTGTTTAACACATGCTCACCCGCAGACAATTGCAGAGAAAAATAACACACCGTTACTGATATTGTTAAAGAAATTACATGCTACAAGGGGCCCAGAACAGAACCTCGCACTGCTATGCAAAAGGGGATGGTTGTCTTTATAGAGTTCACGTCATTCCACTGAGATAACTGACCTGCCAAGGCCACTGAGGTGATGAAGGCTGTTCAGTCCTTGAACTTGTGCCTGGAACGGCTTGCAGGTGCAATGTCGGCCTCGCTGAGGAATTCAAGGTAGCCTTCTGCACCGGTAAAGATGACATCGACCCATATACGCATGGCTTCGGCTGTGGGTGCCATTAGGTGGAAAGTGCGCTCGTATGTCTTGACACAGAACGTTACACGTGGGTTTGGACTCTTGACAGAGTGCAGATGGTCCACATAGACCTCTTCTATGGCCTGCACAAAACAAAACATAATAACAAAAGTGAACATAATGTGTGCAACATATACAATGTAATAAGGCAGTCATAAAGAATGTGGAGTAGATGTACAACAACAAAAAAAAAGAAACGGTGCCCTCTTGAGAGTAAGCAACAGCAATACATATCGGCACATGAGCTGAATGTTGTTTCACCATTTTGCAAATGATATGTAGACTGTAGACCTTGGTGCAGCAAGGCCATATAATGTTAGCTTAAAAGTGTGCTTAAAGAAATGTGTGATAAGAGCATCAACAAGAAACATTGCCATAAGAGGCATGCAATGTCAATCTGTAGAGTTGCGTCATGGCCTTGAAAAACGCAACTAACTCAAGTTGCACCACACCAGCAAAAGTGTGACGTATTTAATTAATTTTGGCATGCAATGCCAGTCATGTGGCTTTATTTAATAAGCTTTAGAAAAGTGAGAGAAAATTTCAGGCAATAATCCATATCAACAAGCAGGCAGTTGCACCAGAGGTGAAAAATAACCACTTATCACTCTTGCACATGTTAGGTGCCATGTCAGCAGTGTGATTATCCAGCATGTAAAGCTACCACCCTCCTATTTCCACAATTGTTTGGTAAAGGAGAGAGAGAGAGAGAGAGAGAGAATATTTTATTGATGAATCCGGAGATGTTAGTTGGTAAAGGAGAAAGAAGCACATATGTGAATAGGTATAAAACTTAGCTGTGGTACAAAAGATAACTGTGGCAGTGATACACAGCATCATAAAAGAATTGCGGTAAAAAAATCCATAAACGCAGCCATGCCTAAAATATCACTGCTATCACTGAACCCAGGAAAAGTTGGCATCAAAAGTTCATGGAGCATGAAATCTAACAAAATGCTGAATGTTTTGCAGCTCAGTACTGTTACGACTTATAACCCCTATAGCAATGTGGATGACAGAGTGCAGCAGATTTTTACTGGTGAAGGTGTAAAGAACGTTGGGAACTATTGCTTGTACATAAACATTTTCCTTGATCCTGTACTTTGTGTGAGAACAGGTTTTGCATCTTAGCTTTTGAAACATAAAGGCCCTTAACATCAATACAAAAATGCCCTTCCAACCCCAGTTGACTGATAGGCTACCATGACAGAGGCCAATGGATGCTTTTGTTTTCTATGCTGTCTGCAAAAAAATAACTTGGCCTCTCACACAACCAGTTTCACAGCACAGCTGCAGAGCAGCAGGCACTGTATGTTTTGGTCTAAGAGATTCACCTACACAGGCATTTTCGCAGACAAGTGCTTGTGCTGAAGTGCTGTGGCGTACAGCTGATAAGTGCGATAGCTAGCCCCTCTGGTATGTAATCGACGAGGCTGTCCAAAGTACATGCAATAGTGCAGGAGAAGGATTGTACAGATACAAGTGAACTGATAAGCAACCGCAGGTGACATTGGTGCCTACCCGCAGCAAAGTCGGCTTTCCAAGTTTTCCTCTGCGCTGTCGTACATTTATCACTGGCTTGTTTTCACATTGACATGCTATCACATTACAGATCCATGTAACTAATCCTCACAATGTTGAGAAGCAGACTTTTTTACATACACAAACTATAACATATCATGGGGTGCTTCCATAGGATAATAATAACCTTTCCAATGTGGCTGTACACACAGCAGGATGTGCCTGTACATTCTCACAGCCACATATCAGGTTATATTAATAAATAGAGATGAAATATTTGGAAGCTGGTGCTACATATTAGTTATTTTCTTCAATTCATGCAAAATGGGCAGCAGAGGAACTAGCGCACTCCAGCACCTTGGAATGATACCAGTTTGAAGTATAGCATCAGTGAGTTCTGCTCTAAAAAAACGTCCAAAACTGCCTAAAAGGTGTTTTCTTCATTGCTCAGATGTGATGCCATTATCTTTTTGTTATCAGCTTCAGACTACCGTATGCTATTTACCAATTATAAGTTGGAGACAACTCACTATGAGCTGGTGCCCTTTATACAGCTGTAGTGCCAGTCCTTCCTTAAAAGCTGTACAACCTTACGACACGAGGTTTCGCCTTTGCCACCAATACGCGGACGTGGGCGCTAGAACAGGCTCTTGCACAATAGTTGCTGCAGCCGATGTCCCAGCTGTGAACCCAAGCCATTTCACGGTCATTGTCCTTGGTTCAGCCATGTGCATGATCGATTCTACATCTGATACACATGTTGCCATGGTCAAGCTTTCCATGTGGCGCGCTGCCCATGACCATGAGGCTAGGCTGAACAAGTGTCAGCTGCCTTTGCAGCACCAACTCTGGGCAGGGTGCCGCGAGTGACTGTGAATCACATCAACAGTGGAAGCGAGGATGTGGATAGCAGATTCACCACCTCGAACAGCAGTTTGTGTTCGCTATATTTTGACCTCACACAAGTGTATGTCCATATAAGTGTGCAGCATTACCATTTCTGTGCAGTTTGGTTCAACAGGAAAGTTCACACAAATTATGGGGTCGCTGTAGCACCTTTTCCCGCCTGCATGTTTTGTCAGCACTGCATACCTTAGACTTTATTCTTTTAAATATTAAATATTTGAAATTTTCTTACGAATGAAAGCAACCCGATTACATTGTTTGATGCCGGCTTAATGTGTTTTGCAAACGTGTAGCCATTGAAAAATGTTGTTTTGGTTGTGGCGTGGCACCACTTCTAGTGCGAATATTCGTGATTCTGGTCACTCACATTACAAGTGGTCTAACCTGTACAGTCAACAGCAGAAGTTTTGTGGGATCCGAAACTTCGTCAAAACCTATATTACTGCTCAGCCTTGCAACATAGCCTTGAATTAAAAGTTTCAGTGCATAGATGTTTTTGCGATGTACAGGCTGTAACATTTAATTTGAGGCTAGTTACGAGATTAGGTGGTAATACAGGTATTTACAAAGTTTTAGATCCCGCTAACTTTTTCTGTTAAATGTACATATATGAATTGCACCATGTACTATCGTGAGCAATATGAAAAGTAACACAGGAACACATGGCAAACAGCATCGAAATTGAGTCAGAGCAATACCGCGGATGGCGCTGTGAAAAACCAAGGGGAAAGGAGGGCGCTCTTTTCACTAACTGTTGGCACTCCCGGCGCGCTGGCATTTCTATAAAGCAGCAATTTACATCATTTCACCAATAACACGATATCGTCCGATACTCGATAAAACGCGGTAATTCTCGCATGCAGTGACATGCAGTGATTCGTTTCCTTCTTTCATTCGTTTTTTTTTTCTTCACACAAACGCTTGGTGCAACTTGACAAGTCCTGCACTTTGTAGAAACAAATGCACGGCAGGAGTGCCAGCAGTTGCTAGAACAGCCTTCCCCTTCCCAATATGTTTCCGACGGCTGCCTGTCACGTATCATCAATACCTGGGTTTCAGGCTGTTTGCCCCGCTTTCTTATGTTCCCTTGTCATATTGCTCACGATGGTACACCCCTAACCACCCCTTTTACTTAAAGTTTTTTTTTTCATCAAGCTTGTGGCTCAGATACTGCACTAAAAGTCCCCTAGTTCTACCATGTGCTAACGTTCCTGATAGATTAGACAGCTCTTACAGGGTGTTACAGGGTTTGCACTCCTATGGTACACCTGACAAGTGTGTAAGAGATTTCAATATTCTCTGTGATGTAACATTTTTTTTTTTCTTCTAAACTCCAGTCACTTTACACTGGGTGAGGTTCTAACTTATGTTATTTTCAGAGATCTCCTTATATTGCATTCATGAAATGTGCATGCGGCAGGAACCCATTCATTAAATGGTGCTTTTCTGTATCATTTGAATAACTGATAACAACCACAACTAGAGGTTCTAACTTATGTTATTTTCAGAGATCTCCTTATATTGCATTCATGAAATGTGCATGCGGCAGGAACCCATTCATTAAATGGTGCTTTTCTGTATCATTTGAATAACTGATAACAACCACAACTAGAGGTGGCCACGGGAGATGCACTGGCATGACGCTGCTTAATATTACTCATGGTGGAAGGAACCTGAACTAAATCATCATTATATGCTTGAAGTCGTACCTGAAATGGCACACCACCTTTCAGCTTGGTTTCAGTCTTGTCACTGAAGTACATGAGGGCCCGGCGATTGCGGTCAAAGACAAACCATCGCTTCTTCCATGAGCGCCACTTGCCACCCAGCTTATGTAGGTAGCCACGACATGATGATGACGTGAGCTGCACGTGTGGGCACAGCTCTACCTGATGGCCCGCAGACTCTACATGTTGTCGCAGGTCGCACTCCGCACCACGCACAGGCAGGTACCGTGTAAGTGGCCTCTGCGCATACACCAATGAATCATGCCAGGTGACACAAACAGCACAGTGAAGGAATTGGTTGTGTTACAGAATTTCATCGAGTGACACACCTTTAACAGTGACGGACACACTTATGTGTTGCGCAGCTTCCAGGTGAGCTAACCTAAACTTGTTACCCGTAACTGTGGTTTAAACGGGTAGCTGTGGTTTCTAGAAGCCTGTTCTTGAATGTTCATTTCCTTGTTTTTGTTCCCCACTCCAGTGATAGCCTCATCGATACTGCAGTATGTGAAAATAAATAAAGATAAATATTTTCGAAATCTACACCCCACACTACTCCATGGTTAAAGAAAGCAGCTACAAAGTGTTCCCAGTAAAAAGACTGTATATAAGAAGCATTCTGGATAATTACTTCCTGTTTCCATTTCAATTTATGCTGATAGTACACTACTTGATGCACATCAGGTCCATGTTTAGGAGACGCTCCAGAAATCACAAGTGAAAAACACTTTTATAAAGTGATAAAGTTGCCAGTTTAAGGGTGCTGTAAGGTTTAGCTAAAATGCAGACATATCCTAGAGGGTACAAAACAATCTGGGCCACTGATAGCACTCTTTTGGTCTGCATAAATCATGTCGCTGACTGACTGGCTCTAATCTTGTAAGTCATTGATCCTTTTAGGAAGACGCAGTATATGTAAACGTGGACACTTTCATAATGTCTGAGAAAAACAATCATACTTAACGTGCATTACATACATCTTCAGGCATTTCTAAATGGATGCCTTTAAAGACTAATTGAAATGCAGAAACTTTTCTAGAGAGTGAAGCTGCAAAACAGACGTATGGGCATCCAGTTCTGGTGTCACAGTACATGGTAATGTCATGTGTGTTCACCTTCTTTTCGTTCCTTACGATGTCTTAGATCTTGTAAACACTTACATTAGGGAGTCACATTTACATTACATTAGGCAGTTGCTGAGAGGGTGTGTTTCATATAATACACTGCACATAAGGTATCTGAGCCTCTCACAGTTGTTTCTTGATAGAGCTTAGACAAGCAGTCCAAATTTGTGGTCCAAACAAAACTCACTCAAGGAACAAAAAAGAACAGTTCTGTGCAATGCTTGCACAAGTGTGCACATAAAGCACAAACAGAAATGTTTTACTGGGCATCATTACCTGCAGCTTACTCAAAGGCGACAGACACTCCACACAAGCTGTCATGTTGAACATTATTTTGTGTTGTTTCACAGCCATTTCAGCATTGCCTAATACACAATGAAGGGTTGCCAGGGAGAGAAATACAGCTGTAGTAAAAAAAATTTGCCACCATAAAAGATTGAGCTCTTACCCTGCTAATTGGCTTGGTAAAGCCAGAAGGAAAAAAGGGAGTGCATTTGTAAAAATGCTTCTTTTTTTTAAAAGTCAAATTCGTCAACCTGAAAGTATTTTTTGCATACATGACACATGTCTGAGGATGTGTTTGGCTTCTAATATGAAAGTTTAAGATTGCATTTTGTCAGTAACACGGCCCATGTGTCTGTCAATGCTAAAAACAAGTTTACCGTATGTAATAGGCTTGCCCAAATCACCTTCCTGAATGAAATTCTGTGAAGCAAATCAGCATGCCTACCTGAGCCTTCTGTTTTTCTCGTCGGCGTATTTCGTGATGGATGGCATCATCACCCGAACGGGACACCAACCCTGACCGGTCCTCGGAATTCAGTTGCAAGTTGCGCTCGTGCTGATGCACCTGCACAGAAAAGAAAACAAGTTCTCAGGTATCCCGCCCTCTGCCTGGCTCTTTTAAACTGCACTTTCTCAGTGCCATGTAAACTTGTAGTAGTAACAATAGTGTTGTACGACGATTTATTATCATGCAGAGGATGCAGTTAGATCGAGAAGGCAGTCGAGAGCCGACATGATGCAACGCGAACGAAGATCGCACGCACAGCAACAAATGCCAAAGTGCCTCTTCCTTCTCTTCACTACAATAGTAATAACTTATGGGGTCTTACGTGCCAAAACCAACTATGGATATCAAGCATGTGTTGTAGTAGAGGGCTCCGGAGTATTTCTGACCATTAGAGATTAACGTGCACCTAAATCCAGGCACACGTGTCCTTCTTTTTCGAATTTTTTTATTTCTTATATTTTTTATTGCATTTTGTCCCCTTTCGAAATGCGGCCACCATGGCCGGAATTTGATCCTGCGGCCACAGAAACTCATTAATACAAGGTCTGTTAGAAAAGTATCCCACCTTTCTCTTTCTTTCTCTTTCTTTTTTTGCGAACACCTGATGGATATGAAACAAGCGCACTTGCATCAGCCGACCTTGAACCTTCGTGCGAATGCACAAATTTTTCCCGCCTGGCGATACCGTCAGTCGCTGCGATGCATCATTTGGGTGAGGTAGTGCGCAGTGCTCTCGGTTTTTTGTTGCAAGGAAAATGAGGGAACGACTGGAGCAGCGCTACTGCATCAAACTTTGCCAGAATCTGGGCGACAGCCAAGTGGAAACCATCCAGAAGATTCAGATAGCTTTCGGTGACGACGCTATGAGTAGCAAACAGGTTAAGGAGTGGTACAACCGGTTTAAAGTTTAATACAATAATAGAAATTGCCTTGTAGAACTAGTCTCTCTCTCGCATGCCGCATCTAGGAAATTGCTTCCCACAAGTACTGAGGATTCAGAATGAGAGGGTACCTCAAGAAATGTGCAAAGCCCACTTCGTGTTTAGTAGTGAACCATCTTATATAAAGCTTCACTCCAGCAAAGTGCCAGCGACTTTGGACCCATGTCATGACATCACAGCAATTCCAACGATGCCATGGAAGGACATTCAGCCACACTTCTGCATCAAAGTCATCTGACAAGTGCTTCCAAATGTATGTATGTGGAAAGTGTCAACCTTTTTTGTGAAAGAGCACCTGCAGGATTTCTTCGACCTCAAAAATAGCTGTCAGTACTGACTTAGAAGTGAAGGCATTGCTTTGCATAATTAATTGAGCCAACCAAGCATGCTCCTACGGAGACCTCATGAAAGTACATAAAGTAAATGTATACCAATACGCCCCACTGCCACTGCTACGTATTTCTAGGTGCATTTCTCAGCAAAGGTGTACGTAATACTGTGGTGCATGTGTGTGTTTGTTCCACAAAAGCAGTATAACATGCAGCCTCAATCATCTCACCATCACCATCTTTCCTCTTTACATCACAGGCTGTTGCACAGTCCCTTTTGCAGTATGGACTAGCGGGCCTGAGGCACTACACTTCAGCCAACCATTCTGATGTTTGGCCACTGACTTTCCCTTTCTCTTCATTGCATGTTTGCGTTTAAGTTCGACCTTTGCATTCTTCTGCCACTGTATTTCCGTGTAGCAGTAACCTTCACTTGAGCTTAACGATCCTTTAGTTGTTTTACTTGAGGCATTCCCTCAAAATACAGCAGTGCTCAAAATATTGTAAATATTCACCTCGATTTCGTCTGATCTCTAGTACCCAGAACCCTCCAAAAATTGCACTTAATGTTTCCAGTCCAGTACAGATAAAGACGGACTTTTGCACTACTGTCTCATGTGCAATACAGGGGAGGGAAAGATGGAGTCATTTAGGTAAATTTGTGCATCTTATCCCTGATGTCTGTAATATGCGGTGCAGTCAAGCTGTATTCGGCAAAGGAATCCGAGTTGCACATTTACATTTTGCTTGAGACAATCACAGAGCAGCATTATATCAACGTTCGAAATAAAATATGCCATATTGGGTAGCACATGTGCACGTCACTAATATCGAACACCACACACCACTGGCTTACTGGATGCAACAAAGTTCTCATACCCACGTGCGCTGTCGGGCGCGGCGGGTTTTCCAAACATTCAGTACGGCTACTCTTTTTAAAACCCCCATTGCGCTAGCGCCGAGTGCTCTTCCGAAACGCCCACACGACCTCCAAACACAAGGCGCCGAAATGTAAACATGACATCTTGCTTTTCAACCGGTCCTTGCAACGCACACGAGTGCGCGCGGCGCACCCCAGCCAATCTACCCACAAACATATGCGCGAGCCATGACCGCTTTCACGAGGCGCAACGAGCCCCGCCGAAAGCGTGACAGCGCGCGCGGAGATTTCAAAAAGTGTAATACCGTCAACACTACCCGAGTTCTCAAAATATCGCGCGCACCGCGGGCAACAACGAGTCACTCAAGAGGCAGGAGAGATGGCAAGACGGCACAGCGCGCACCGGAATAAGCAGCCCGTCGTTCAGGAGAGGTAAGACATCACCGCGAAAAGTGGCTCCATCAACCACCTCCTCTTCTACCCCATAAATAACTTCCCCAAAGGACTTATTTGCGTCGTTGGCTCAGCCAACGTGATAAGCAAGCGGCAGCGAGAGCAGTGGTTGTGCTCACGAACTACGTTCGGAGCATGGCGCGGTGTGAAAGGCGGCGCTCCGTAGCGTGCACTCACCGAAAGGTATAAAACGTGCGGGTCTCCGAACATTCTGCCTCGGCCCCACGCGGGAACAGCTGTTCAGCGATCATGGAGCAGTGAGGCCGGTGAGCGGCGAACTACGCTCAGCGTTGCGGGACGAACGACCCGATGCAGAACAACGAAGACGTCGCGCAGCGTCACGGCTCCAGTTGATTGAAAAGGTCTGCCCGGCCTGTGTTCGACGGCGTGGCGTGGCTGGCGAAGCTGCAAAGCTGCAACCGTTGCGGGAGCGCCGGAGCGCTGCGCTAGAACACGATGACGGGCGAGGAGGTGCGTCGACAGAGCGAAGCGACTGCACGTTGCCATGGGATCAGAAGAGAAAGGACCCCACGCCAGCGGACCGCACAACGAAGAGAACAAACAAAACAAACGTTGGAGCAGGCAGCGGAGGGTGGCTCCATCCGTGAACGCAATCGCTACCTACGCGCTACGACAAGCACGGCCTCCGTGACAGAGGGCAGCGCCGTTTGCAATCTCGGATGCCATGCTGCCGAATGTGAGGCGCGCGCTGCGTTGCGCAAAGCACCTGCCGCACGCAGAGCTAAGCTTGGCTGGAACCACCTAGGTTGCCGGCGACAGGGGCTCCTGACCAGGAGTCTTGGCACACGGTGGTACACGGGAACGCTGGCAGAACACCAGAGACGTACCGCAACGAGAAATGCAAAGAACGCAATACGCATCCATATGCCCTTGCCGGCGTTTCAGTTTTGACTGTGGCACATTTCACCAACAGCAGCAAGTTGATCAAATGCTACGAGGTGTCCACAGAAATATCGTGAAAAAGAAAATCACACAAAAGCCGACTTGTTTCATGCAGCAATTGCTACCCAAACAAACTTGTTTCGGTGGAGGCGAAATGTTGAGGCCCGTGTACTGTGCGATGTCAGTGCACGTTAAAGAACCCCAGGTGGTCGAAATTTCCGGAAACCTCCACTACGGCGTCTCTCATAATCAGAGCTGGTTTTGGGACGTTGAACCCCACAATCAATCAATCAGCTGTCAGCCACCCCTGCCGATGGCACGTGGCATGTATGAACGACGTCACACAGGTGACCGATCTCATTGATGCTCGCAATGGCGTGGCAGACAATTTTTTTCAATTGTGACCAAATATTACTCATAACCACTGCAAAATTTTGTATTGGCAGCTTTCGCGGCGGACAGCGAGCGCCGCCTGCGTCTAGAGTCGCTTTGAAAATTTTTCGGGATGTATCGCATGCATGCATTTCCCGCGTGTTAGCGCCGCGTTGATTGGTTATCGATACAGACGTAGGTATATTACCATACACAGCTGTCACGCAGCTGCGCTGGACAACGTCTGTTTCCTTTAAGTTCGGAGAGACCGATACGTTGCACCGGCAGCGTATTATATTGCATTAGGAACGGGTTTATCGCGGGCCCATATGGTCAATTTCCGCAAATAAAAAAGGCTGCTATCATCATCATCACCAATAATAAAAGCTGACACCGACACCCCCCCCCCCCCCTTTTTTTTTTCTTTTTTTGTTCAGAAAAAAAATGCCTTGGTCCGCCCTTGATTGAGATACATGCTTCTCTGTGATAACAGCTACAACATGCTTCATGCTGTCACAGCAACTCACGAAACAACTTCAGCCTCTTCGTCAATCCACTGCCATGCCACTCTAAAGAAAAGTACGATTGTGCAGGGGCGTAGCCAGAGAGGGCGTTTCGGTTTCAACCCCACCTCCATAAATGTTCTGAGCGCCGTACAGGCACCCTCTCCTCCTACATTACACTTTTTTTTTTTTTTTTGCCGCCCACGATATTTACACACCGCATCGTACAACACGCCGGAAACAAATCGCATAGCAGCCCCCGAAAAATATTTATGCGTATACGTTAGCGCCATTGGGCCCTGCTCTGATCGCCTCCTCATAGAATAGTCATGGCATTTCTTCGTAACAGAAAGGCGTTTTCTCGTACATTGAAACTAGCCCGAGCCCCGAGCTACCATATGTGTAGGTTTCAGTTAAGTCGCGTTTACAATTTTTCTGACACATTTCAATTTCATAAATTCAGTTTTGTTCGCTCAAGTACCTGCGCCATGGCGGAGGGCTGGCGTGGTCGGGCGCTCCGGGTTGCTATGACGGCAGTTTGAAATTATTTCCGCCGTGGACGCTGGCGAAGACCTCCTTAACACCATCGCGTTAAAGGGGTCGTGAAAAGAATTTGGAGATGCGGGTTTGTAATTTTCACTGCTTCAATACGCATTCGACAAGCCGATTCCGAAATATTTCGGCGAAATATTCAGTGCACATTTAACAACGCCCGTTTTAAATCTCAACTTTCTTGCGCTCCCGAACCGACTATGCGACACTACCGGCCGGCGTGGTACTATTTGGTGACGTTGAGTTAAGATACTTTTAAGTTCAAAGGCACAGTGGACTCGCGTTTGCTCTAAAGGAATCGATTTACTTAAAAGCTAGAAAGGAAGAAAATACTTGGAAACCGTGCGGTGCCACCATTCGCAAGAAAAGCGGCAGCACGGTTTGTTTTCCCATGGCCTCCGAGGGCGCGCCAATCTCGGAGGTATGACGGCTACTAAGATGACGTAATCTGCAGAGTTGAGGGGAAGGCGCGCAGTGAAACCGAAACCGCGTTTTTTATCGCTCTAAATCAACGCACACGGTGCAACGGAACAATGCATATTGTTGAATGGAGGGTCGGGACCCCGAATACGCACTTAGTACAAAATGTTCAGAAAACGTTTCACGACCCCTTTAAAGAAACGAAGGAAAGAAAAAAAAGAAAAAAAATGAGAAAGGCGCGCCAATATACGCCAAGCAGCTATAGAGGGAAGCGGGCCAACCTGCTTCCAAGATTAGGGCGTTCACGTATTACGCGACAACGCAGGCACCACGCTGTCCTGTCGAAATTGCGCGCGAGAGAAGCGCACGCTTGAAACGTTTACGCAACCGTGTGCCTTAGAAGTGTGCGTGAGCTCGAAAAGACTCCGGCCAGGGATTGCGTTTAGCCGACTCTGTGTCGAAGCTCAGCGTGTGACACCGACACACTGACAGTCATTTTCATTGGAAGGCCGCGCTTGACACATCGCGAGATTCGCGCCACCTCTCTTCTCAAGACCGCGCTAACACAAGAACACTCCCGAAAGATTGCGCAATATATATATTTTTTTACTTAAATGCATCTTCTCTTTGAAAGCTTCCAATAAAAACAAACAAACAAACTTAGGAGCCCTTCGCCTATCGGCAATATTGGGGCAAGCGAATCTTGGCGTGTGCATGCCCTTTTTCGTTTGTCTCTGCTTACTGCTCTCTTTAGTTCTTTGTTAGTCTGCTGAGCGTGCACTGGAGATCGTGCACGTGTTACGGGCGCCTACTTCTTCACGCGCAAAAAAATCCCGCTTAAAAGGATGCATATGATAGAATAACGGCCCGGCTGGATCGATTAGCTTGGCAGTCTCGATACCTAGAGGTCGGTGGTTCGAATTCACAGCCCGTCGAGCAGTTTTTATTTTCGGCCTGTACATATATTACTCGCAGCAAAAAGCAGAAAGAAGCGCGCACACTGCTCTCACGATGATGATGATGATGCTGATGATGAGTTTTTTTCGTATATGCCATCGACGGCTTCACAAGACAGGCAGTGCAAGCTTCCGACTTGAAAAAGAACTCGCAACCCGTTTGGCTAGCGCCACTGAGAACAAAGGCGAGCCGCCTACGTGCAAGCGCGCACCATCGTATGCCCGATCTTCCTTCACTTATTCAACCAACTTATTCAATTATCAACACTGCGATGGTTATATAAATAACACCGCGTACAGAAGCGCAGACAATGTAGAAGTTTGGCAAGGCCGAAAACCTAATCAAACTTCGCGTTGTTGATGGCGAATGCCACAAAACACTATATTTAGCTCTGTCCCTGTCGCAAAGGAACAACAACTTCGACTCGCCTAGCGCGTCAGCGGAAATTGTGGAGCGCGGCAACGCACGCTCAGGCAGGATCGATGCAGAGTTGCGCAAACGTTCCGAAAGTCACAACCGCTGTAACAAAGGGCGCCTCAAATGGCCTCGCTATCATGCCTCATTAGCAGTCACTGCCGCGTCACGATCACATGGAGCCAACATGCATTGGAAACGAACGAAAACAAGGGGAGGTCCCCACTATTGTCATTGTCGGCTTCACGCGGCTGTGGCTAACATAAATAATGCCTCCCGGTTAATCAGCAATGCCAACATTTTTGTACCTTTACTACTACTACTACTACTACTACTACTACGCAGCATCAACGGCAATGAAGATGTAAATGATAAAAGAATGCGTTTCACTGTCAAGAACTGACGCTGCGACAACGATTCGCTCATTCGCGCGCGCTCTGACACGCGCAATGTGGAATAAATCTGTTATTTTTTTTTTTACATTTTCTCTGTCACCGACTAGACCAGTCATTTAAATTTGAAATTTTTTCTAAACTACCCCGACCCGAGACGACTTTGCCGCCTCCTTGGCTTAGTGTATTGTTTACAAACAGCTCTCCTTGCCGTATCCGAATGGCAGGCAGCGCTGCGTGTGACCACTGTGGCAACGAGGAAACCAGTGCCCCATACACACTGCGCCAATGTCCTCGCTAAATTTCAGAGAGGCAAACCCTAGCAGCAGAATCGGGGCGCGTCGATGACCACCCACTACCATCCGAATAATCCATTTTGGAATGCCGGGACAATCGGGCCTCAAAACAGAGAGCCGCGAAGCCGCTGCTGAAATTTCTACGAGCAACCGGCCTCGTAGAACGACTGTGACACTGCCGTGTCTGTGTTTGCGTGTTGGGTGGCTGCCTATCTTTCACTCTTTTCCTTTTAATTTTCTATCTCCCCTTACGCCTTTCCCAGTGCAGGGTATCAAACTGGATTATTTCTCTTCTGGCTAACCTCCTTGCTTTACGCAATCTCTCTCTTTAAGGGCCTTTAATAGCGAAGGCCTCAGTTTGGTGAACATTTCGTTGACTTGGAGACATTAGGTGTGAAACCAGTCACGCGAGGCAAATATCCTCGTATCCAAGGCGGCTATGAACACATGCGATTTCTTTATTGCTTATGATGATGATGACGATGATGATGATTTCTGGGGTTTTACGTCAGAAAACCACGATATGGTTATGAGAGACGCCGTAGTGGAGGGCTCCGGGAATTTCGACGACCTGGGGTTCTTTAACGTGCACTGTCATCGCATAGCACAAGGGCCTCAATCAACATTTCGCCTCCATCGAAATGGCACCACCGCGGCCGGGATTCGATCCCTTCGGATCAGGAGACGAGTACGATAGCTACTAGACCAGTGTGGCAAGGCCTTCCGTTCTTTCTTTGTTTTAGTTCTTTTTTTCTATCTTTCGTCCTATGTTTGGCTCAAACCCGCATATGCACATCCCCAACGTCCGGCCCATTCAGTGAATTCCAATTGATTATCACGACGGTTAATTTGAACTATTAACTTCTTTTTGTTTGATCTTTTTAAAATTTTGATCGGGATTAGCGGTATTTTATGAACAACCTCCACTTCCGGCTTGGTGGAGGCGAACGGAGGGTGTGCCGCAAGATGTCGCTATAGGAGCTAGCACTACGCAAGAGGAGAGAGAAAAAAAAAAAAAGAAGCGAGGGCCTCTCGTGCTTACGTGCCACTTCTAAAAGCAAACAACAATAAGAAGAGAAGGAAGAGGGTGCCAGTCGCTGTCCTCACAACTGCTGCCGTGCAGAAACCATTGTTTCCAAGCGAAAAGAGGTCATTCCGAAACGAACAGCGGTACAGCAGTGACTCCAAGCAGCGCCGCCATGCTGGGTAAGTCTCTGACAAGTTAGGAGTGCTACTTCTGTGGAGACACTGTACCGCCGAGTCCCTTTCGTAGCTATATATAGCGCCAATTACAATGGTCATGTCGCAGCGGTGCGCAAGCATGCACCACGACCGACAAACGATTACAATGCTGTTTTGTGTGAACACGAATTACGGATCCGCAACAGCTGCATACTGCTTCGAACTTCCCGCCTCATACACAATGAGCGCGTATTTGGTAAAGAACTTCTTGGTTTAGTTTGGCACTTGGTAAGACATGTAACTGCCGCTTCCGTCGCGCGCGTGTGTGTGTGTGTGTGTGTGTGTGTGTGTGTGTGTGTGTGTGTGTGTGTGTGTGTGTGTGTGTGTGTGTGTGTGTGTGTGTGTGTGTGTGTGTGTGTGTGTGTGTGTGTGTGTGTGTGTGTGTGTGTGTGTGTGATCACTTCTTTTCTTTCTGAATGTTTTTTCTTGCTGAAAGGAGTAAGAAGGAGAGGAAGGCCGTGGAAGAGGGCGTTCGAAATTTTGACCACCGTGCAATAACAACCGCGTAGTCAGATTGCCCTGTACCCCCTCCCCCCGTTCTTTCTTTCTGTTATTTGCATACACGTGCCCAAAACACTGATATACACGTCTGCGAATTCAGAATAACGGTGAAATCACAGAAGTGCACCTTGCAGACATTAGCGGTACGACTAGAACGTACGACAAGCATAGCGGCCAATACATGCACCTTGGTAGACTTAGTGCGCAATGAGAATTCAGAGAGAACTTGCACGTTCACATGTAGTATTAACATGTACTAATATGTGCAAAAACAGCGTGCAGCCTTCTGTATGGTCAACAGCGACATGTCAAACGGGGCGACACACAAGCACTCGCAGGTGCACGTTCGAAGTGCGCATTGCGTCACTCTGCCTTTACAGCCTCAACGCGAGGACGACGAGGGAAGAGAAAAGTGGTGTTCAAGATGTCGCGCAAGCACCACTCGCCGCACGGAGTCCCCACGACCAACAGCGAGCGCACGGTGACGCCAGGAAAAAGTCTTGTTGTCGGTCTGGGCGTCACAACGGTCGTTTCGCTCAACTGCTTCCTGTGTGTGATGGTGGCTCGCAAGGCGTTCCTGCTGCCTTCCTTCGACGTGCAAGAGGACGGCGACCGTCCGGTCCAGAATCCGGATTCCACTCGCACCAGTGACGAGACTCACGGCCGCACGGCACCCGTGTTCCACGCTGCGGCCGAGCACCGGACGTCTACGGCCGCAGGTGGCAGGGGCACACGGGAGACCGCCGCCGGCCTCTGTTCTAGCGCGGCCGTCTGCGAACGCCTGGATGCCTATCTGGGCGACGCACTGGACCGCGACAGGGACCCCTGCGACGACTTCTATGGATACGTATGCTCCCGGCGACGAGGGCGCGTCGAGGCGCCCCTACCTGTACAGGTCAGGGTCCCTGAAGCCGCTTGGAATATCCTCTGCACGTTTGACTAGCGGACAGCTACGACTCCAAAAAGGCACTGCTCGCGTGTTCGATCTCTGGACGCGTACAAATCATCTCGGAAATTCTTCCGACATTCCTTTGTATAAGTCGGTGCGTACACAGCCGGTTGTACATAGGCAGTTTTATTTCATAACGCTTAGACAATCCTGCATGCTTCAGCAGATCTGACTTGCTACTGCTTGGTTTTTTTATCCTGGCGCCAACATCTGAACTGACACAAAAGTGGTTCATCTTTGTGGCTTCCTCGTGCAGCAAGCCACAAACACTGAGTGCGCAAGCCAGGCAAGAGCCCCACGCAGACCTTGGTATAGCATGTTCAGGCAACGAAACGGCACATGGACAAACGAACTCCCTATGAGCTCGATAGTGAGTCGAACTAAAGAATGACCGAAGGAGTGCCATACGGTTGATGCGTATGCGTAGGGTGACCACCGCATAACGATGGGGTCATGACAGCTTGTAGCAGCTCACTAAAACCCGCCCACGCACTTTCACACCGCATATAACATGGGTCACGCTGAGCGGAAAGACACGCCAACAACGTTGAATTGAAATCGGGTAACGAGACCAACGTGGACTCTAAGGCGATATCCATGGATTTAAGATCCCCTACGCATTATTCCGTCCGTATAGAACGTCACAGCTTGAGGCATCTAGGAACTTCTCGGCACTTCTTGATAGACAACGCCGTTGCGCAAACGCTGCTGAATCTTCCGTCCTTACGCACTAAAACACTGAAATCCGCTGTACAGCTATGTTCGCTCGAACTGCTTCATTGATCTAAGCATTAGTATATACGTCGTGCCTGGCATCAACGGCACTCTGGCGTGGTAATGTGACTGTCATGCGTGCACGTGCAGTCACAAGGATCCGGTGGTCTTCTGTACGACGTTCAGAAGGCGCTGTCCCATTACGTGGCGAGCCACGAGCAGGCCTACCACGACTTTCCCGGCGTTTTCCTCAACAAGGCCGCGTACTTCCTGCCCAACTGCACTTCGGCCTACAGCCGCAACCGGCTCGGATGGGAGCCCTGGCAGGACGTTCTCAAGATGGTGGACCTGCAGGGCTGGCCACACCAACGAGGCCTGCCGCTGACAGGCTCCAGAGTATCCGACACGGCAGCCAATGTGGATGCACTTCTCGGCGTGTTCCCATTCGTGCAGGTACACCGCCGTATATACACGTTTACACTCTAAAAGGCTGTGTCACTCATTTAGGGGCTATGTCACTAAACAATAATCAGCATCTTGA
Organism: Hyalomma asiaticum; assembly: GCA_013339685.2. Classification (NCBI taxonomy): domain Eukaryota; kingdom Metazoa; phylum Arthropoda; class Arachnida; order Ixodida; family Ixodidae; genus Hyalomma; species Hyalomma asiaticum. Next base: position 15,990,462 of record CM023485.1, on the reverse strand, counting down.
CTGCTTGCGTCACCTTTCCTGAAAACTCGTCTTTTGCAAGTTTTCTGCGTCAAAAATGCCATTGCCACGTTGCCACCGTCCGTGACCAGAAGGTACCAGGCGTGCAGCGGAAAGCAAAGCACGCACAATTTATATGATTACTGTTGCGATATAAGACGACAACTTGAAAGGTACACATTATTATTATTATTATTATTATTATTATTATTATTATTATTATTATTATTATTATTATTATTATTATTATTATTATTAGTGAAGGGAGCACAGCAGCGAAAAACGTCAGCTTTTTCGACGAACGAAAACATTCTACGAGTAAACAAGCTATGCCAGTGGCGCCAGTATCCCCTTCTTTCATTATGGACACCAGTTTCAAAGATGTCACCAGATGTTTCCTTCGTGTTCGAAAAAGCGAACGCCGCTGCCGGTATCGAACCAGTGCCCTTCGCGACAGCAGCGGAGTACCATTATCGCAGTGCCACACCGTGGCGGACAGCTCGTGCCGTTTTATGCACAGGTTCGTGTGAAGAGCGAGTACCAACGCTGCTGCGCGATTCAACTGGATGTCCCGAGCACGGTGTTCAAGCGTCACGCTCTATGGCACGCCCGAGACCTGGCAACAAACTACACGGACACAGTGTTCGGAGCCTTGACGCTGCTAGGGTACGTGGCCGGCAGCGAGGAGCTGGCCAGGGACGTGGCTGTGCTCGAGACGCGTCTAGAGAACGCGCTCGACCTGCGCGGCGGCCCGCCTTTCGGTGGAAGCAGAGCTCCCGAAGCACTTCCCGCCAGCCGCCGAAACTGGCACTGGCGATCGTACCTCGAGACTCTGCTCGCTGGAACCACCATCGACAAACGGAACACTAACAGTAAGCTGATAAGTGGGCTGTGGCGCTCTTGCACGAGTTTGTAATGAATCGCGCAGTGAGTGTTGTACACAGCCAACATTATTATGCGCCACCTACATACGTGGCGTACCTGCGTACTATAGAGCACTAAAGAAAGAAAGAAAGAAAGAAAGAAAGAAAGAAAGAAAGAAAGAAAGAAGAAAGAAAGAAAGAAAGAAAGAAAGAAAGAAAGAAAGAAAAAGAAATTATAATGACACGAACGATGTCATTAAACACCCGCGATGCCTTTGCAATAATTTACAGAGCTTTGAATTGTTACACTCCGAGTAACTAAGTCACCATGTTTAAGAACGCATTCGAAAACGTCAATTTCAATTGTTTGAAGCGTTCCCGCTCTCTCACGGGATTTTATCCTGCCTAGCGAAAGAATTCCTTCACCACTGTTTCCCTTCTTCGCCCACTTAACGCTGCGTAATTACGTTCTACCTCCAAAAGACGGTTACTGGTCATCACTGCGTATATTATTGTTACTTCTATTGGTAGTAGTCATTTTCATCGCAACTCGACTTCCTTTTATAACTTTGTCGTTACTGTGCAGTCTTCGATATCGCAGCAAGCTTTGCATATATAAAAGGGTTGCTCGTCATCGTTCCGTGTTGTTCCACTGCTAGCATATTCGTCGGCGCGACTCCCATGGAACTAAGGCGTATGTTAACACCGCTGTGGTCCGGCCCAGATGGCGGCAGATATCGCCCAGCAGTGGGCAGCGTCGAGGTGTGGGCGAACGAGTATTTGCAAGACCTGGCCGAGATCATGGAAAACAGCTCGCGGACGTCACTCTTCAACTACCTCGGTTACCGGCTCATGGTGCACTTGTCACCACTGCTCCCGGACGATGCGGCGTTCTTGGTGCCGCTCAGCCACGAACACGCGGTTCGCGGCGGCTCGGACCGCTTACAAGTACGCCTCATTTTCTTTTTAGGGGCGAAGCTCCTTAAAGCGGCACCCGTTCGTCCCTCGTCGTAGTCGTAGTAGTGCGTAACCAGTCTTACGCTTTGACCTCCAAGTTGGTGCCGGTGGGAGATTTCTCCTGTGCGTTGTTGAACAATAAAAAATTCGCAGCGTGCGCGTTAACTAAAAGCCCAATTCTTCTGTCTCTCATTCCCCATTAGCAGCCATTTCGTGCGTCCCCGATGTATGTAGTAGTAGTAGTAGTAGTAGTAGTAGTAGTTAGTAGTAGGTAGCCACCGGCGCGTGCCTGCTGGAGCGCACGCACGCGCCGAGGGCGAGCGCGTGGCACCTGGCACTCGCCCTGCGCCGCGAGCGCCGGGAGCCACGCGCTCCCCGGCAAACTCGACACTGCCCCGGCAAACGCGAGAGACAACGTTGGCGCAGGCAGCGTCTCCTAGCGAGTTTCTTGATTGAGAAATACCGACTGCTCGCGTTGGAGAAGCGTTCACCGGCAAAACCCATATATATATATATATATATATATATATATATATATATATATATATATATATATATATATATATATATATATATATATATGATTGATTTGTGGGGTTTAACGTCCCAAAACCAGCTCTGATTATGAGAGACGCCGTAGTGGAGGTCTCCGGAAATTTCGACCACCTGGGGTTCTTTAACGTGCACTGACATCGCACAGCACACGGGCCTCAACATTTCGCCTCCATCGAAATGCAGCCGCCACGGCCGGGATTCGATCCCGCGACCTTCGGATCTGCAGCCGAGTGCCATAACCACTAGACCACCGTGGCGGGGCTATATATATATATATATATATATATATATATATATATATATATATATATATATATATATATATATATATATACACACTGGATCTTGACTTGCAATGAAGTGCCGGTGGGAGATTTCACTTGTGCATTGTGCATAGTTGAACCGTGAGGATTCGTAGCATGCGCGTTAACTAAATTAATCCGGAACTCGGCACGATCTACGATGCACATCCCGAGCTTCGCCCACTCATCATCATTCACTCCGTGGATATGCTGTAATTTTTTTTTCTCTCTCTATTGCCCGACTTGGGGGCATAACGTTTCACAAGAACAATAACGGTAATGAGAACAGACAAAGTACAGCGCACACTTGGTGAATACGTGTTCAACGCAGCATCGCGCTGGCGTTGTCTGATCAAAATTCACGCAAAGTCACCAGCGGCTCTCCTCTTGAGAGCTACTCGAGGGGTTCCGCTGCCGCTTTATGGATTGACACAGACGCGTGCATGCTCTCTCGGAAATAACATTCTTGCCGGCCGGGCTTCCTTATCAACGTGGTATCCTGGCATTCCAGAGCGTGGAATACAGTGAAGGCCCATGGGTATAATTAAATCAAAGAGTACACTACACTCATTATCTATTCTTAAGTGATGAATACCATACGGTTCTAATGAAGATTCTTCCTTAATTGCCCTCTGCAACGCATCCAGCAGAACGAGACAGCTTAAATTAACACCTTTTCCATCACTGCCTTCTCCACGAAAACTAACGCCTTCTTCGTCACGGCGCGCCGCGTGAAGAATTCAGAAAACATGGCGTAGCTAATGCAGAGATCTTCCTTCTGGGCATGGCGCCACGCAAGGATTTACAAGCGACCGCTCGAATGTCGTGAACGCAAATTATCTTCACATGGTTTCACCACAACAATGAAGGGCGTTCCGGCGCTTATATTGTACAACGGCGATGTGTCAAAATCTTGCCTGTCTCTGACGCTGTCCCCAATCTTCCTTCAACACTCACGGGAACGTTCCAATGTTGTTTAGAATCTGCGTTCGCGGAGAAATAAGTTACTGTTCCGGCCTGTTCATATATAGTGCCAAAAATGAAGTACGCACCTGCTCATCAGCGGTTGTGCCACAAATTATATGTTACCATAAAGAAAAGCAGAGTGCAATAAGTGCCTACGTAAGGAATGGGTGGTCTTCCCATACAATACAACCTCCAATGCGTGCGTCGCAGGCGTGCGGTCGCCTCCTCGAACGACTGTTCCCGTTCGGGACGCGCATATTCCTGCGCATGGTTCTGGGCGCCGGGAAGCCGGCGCACCGCGCGGGCCAGACGGAGTCGTTCATGGAGGAAGCGTTCAACGAAACACGGCGCTTGCTGGCCGAGCGGGTCATGTTCGCCCACTGGTTCAACCCCGTCGAGCGCGTCATAGCACGCGAGAAGCTGGCCGACACGCAGTTCGCCTTCATGGGTGCCGTGCGAGACCTGAACGTGCCCACGGCCTACTACGACCCGAACGGTCCCTACTTTGATGGCGCCCGGCTCGTACGCAGTTACGTTGAGATGCAGGCGCACACGCGCCGAATCTACTACAGGCCGATGACCGTGGGGCGCCAGGACTGGGATTTCGACAATAGGTGAAGAAATTCCGCCTTATAAATCTCTAACGCGGCTTATCGCCATATATGGGTGCCTCTGAACTCTTCACATCGAAAAGTACACCAAGAGGGAAACAAAACTGCACAGGATAGTAAAATGATGGCCATTCATGACTGACGATAAACGTACCTCTTTCTGGGTCGCTTCGAGCCGCGCTCTCTAGTGAACCGCTCAGAACGTCGACAGCGCTAGCTACAGGCAGAAAGTTCCAGCGCTTATCGGACAGCGGTCCACAAGAAAACGGCCAGCGACGGTAATGCGCGCAAGGTCCCAGCATTTACAGAGAATAAGGTCAGTCACCAGTGATTCACAGATACCCACCCCACGGGCTCCACGTAAAAAATATCATCTGATGGTGACTAGAAAACATAAGGACACAAATACAAAACAAGTAAAACTAAAAAAAAAAATCCAGGCGTTATATACAATTACAAAACGCTCTGACGTGCAGTGCGGCTGTTGTTCAACCCATAATTTAGTACATTGCCTTCACAGGAGCACAGCGCGTATATCACTGAGACAAAAATACAATTTTGGTCAGCTCGCATCGGTGGTTTAGGACACCCGACACATGTGATGCTCGCCTGTACTCGCATTAGTGTCTCGGGTGCACATTATCGACTAAACAGTACGCCCATTTCACTCTCACGGAACCGAACAACGCAGGTACCACGTGAGCAGCTTGCGCCCGGGCTACGAATTTGTACACGGTCGCAACCTGCTGTTCGTGCCGTACGGCGTGCTTGGGTTAGCGCGGGGTGCGTCGCGGGAGCTGGATGCAGCATTCGAGCCAGCCGTGGCACCGTTCCTATTCCGGGGCCTGATCGAAGCCGTGGACGAGCGGGGCGCCTGGGTGGACCACCGGCGCCGCACCAGAAACTGGTGGAGTAGGGCGGCCTATAAGGTCTTTGGCGCCGTCAAGGACTGCTTGTTCGGCGAGTACAAGGCGGCCATGCAGGCGATACTGGGCAAGGCGAGTATGCGCGTACGTGTAGAGAGACCGGCCGGTGACTCGTGCTGGGCTACTATAATTGATTTCTCGGGTTTTACGTTTGAAAAACACGATATGATCATTATACAGACGCCGTAATGAAGGGCTTCGGAAATTTTGACCACCTGGGGTTCTTTAACGTACACTCACATAGCACAGTAAACGGGCCCAACATTTCGCGTCAGTCTAAATGCAGCAGCCGCAGCCGGGATTCGATCCCGCGACCTTCGGATCGGCACAGCCGAGTGCTATAGCCTTTAGACCACCGTGACGGGACACTGGACTGCTATCCTGGGCATGACTGACACAAACGGCTATACCTTTCTATACTCCATAATGGATTAAAATGTCGCTTTTACGGAACATTCCGCACTATGGCCAAAGGCGCGCGCAGTGTTCTCCGTAAGGGGGGGGGAGCGAGGTTGTTCACTGCAACGCCCTCTCCTCCCGCAGCTCCCTCCCACTGAGGCCATTTAGATCAAAACGCACTGCAATGTAAAAGTACGGGCAGAATTGCGCCACGCCTCAGGTAATAAGCAGTCTCACCGACATGTGTATATTCTACCGCATTCTCCTTGCACTTTTATCACCTTTCCCCCAAAGGAGCCTCCGGTTGAGATTACTGTTACTTCCTTTCTAAATAACGAATGCGCCTGGTGGGTCTGACGTCAAAGCTGTAACTCCAGTAAATATGCCGAGCAGCGTTGAAAACTAACCTGATATATACCTATACGGGCTTTCGAAACGAAGGGCGTCGAAAAGCGCAAAGCAGCGTATGCAGCTAACGCCGTGCGGGATAGGACGTGAGAAATTCTTCAGGTTTGCAGCTGAGCGTGTTTACGCTTGCAGCTCTTCGCGAAGCGGCATGCTTGCACTGACTCATGAACGGCGCGCACACGGCAGCACTATTCGCACGCGCTACTCTCGAAGTGTTTACTTCGTACCCGAAAGAATAAATAGCGACGCGCCCTTTGAAACTCCGGAGGATGAATGCGCCCTAGTATTTGCCCGTTAACCCACGCACACGCTCTGTTACTATACTGACACGCGCATTTGCTTGTTTTCCCGATTACCGTTCTCCTCGCGGCTAGAAATCGTTACGAAGTTATCGCTCGGTGTGAAACGCGTCTCTATTGTAAACATCTTCAACAGAGGTCTGTCTGTCTGGGTGAAAGAATTTTCGACGCTTGGCTGGCACCAGTCCCACTTTAAGACAATGCAGGGCGATGCAGTCAACCGCGAAGAAGGGACCGAACCAGTCGGCCCCGAAACGACGGGACCATACCAAGCTGTGGCTTAATTGTGCCGGCTGAACATCGAGAACTTATTTGCGTATCAGAAACTGTACTCGAATGCTGGAACGATTGAAACAATAGTGTATGCGCAACGAAAATGGTCGTGAACGTTATGGGACTTATAGGGGACATTTCTAGGATCACTACTGGCATTTGCGTAAAAAAAAAAGAAAGAAAAGCTTTAACGTATTGAACTTTGCTAGTTATGTTTTGTTTTATTGCCACACTGGCATTACCGGTACAGCATGACGTGGTCACTAATAGAACAGTCGTTCTTCAACTGCACTCGATCGTGAAATGTGGGCATGGGAAGGACATGCATGCGCTTCGCTGCCCGAACTGCAAGCATGCAAAGCGTTACTATAATAATTACAGAAACCAGAACCGCGGAATAAAAAGAAAAAGCTCGCGATGGAACTTCATTTTCCGTCGCCTGAAACATTCAAAGCCCGCCGGCATTTGTGCACTCCCGTCTCCCACTAACTAAAGCGCAGATGCTGCGGCGCGGAAGAGAGCCAGAACCTCCGCGATCGGTAGCATAATGGCGCAGCAGCAGCGCCACTATTTACCAGCTGCCTCCACGATTATATAGCAACCTGTAGGTGTCACGTAGGCAATGCCCCGGTACGTCGCCACCTAAGTATTACGCAGGCTATGCGCCACTGACCGACGTGCCGTCCTCCGCCACGCATCTCGGTGCAGGATGTGGACGTGGTGCGGGACATGAGCGCGCTAGTGGCCGAGAGCCTCTTGCTGGAGCCGCTGTACGCGCGCTACCTGAGTCGCCTGGCCATGGACGCTAAGGCAGCTCGCGAGCGTCGCAGTCCTGTGGCCGGCCACACTTTCGAGCAGCTGTTCTACGTGCTCTACGCGACGGCCCAGTGTGAACCGCGACCTGGCGTCGAACAGCGCCGGGTGTCGTTCGGTGAGGCTCCGGCCAGGGCACGCGTCAACGTCGCCCTGCGCAACCATCCGCCGTTCGCCGCCGCCTTCGGATGTCAGCGGGGACACGACATGCGGCCGAAGAGAACGTGTCCCAATTGGCAGCGCGGCAAATAAGGCATGACAATATGCGCCTACGGGCCGAACGTGTGAACTGGGGTTTTAGTACTTTTTTTCCCCTTTGATGTTATTCGCGTAAACGGAGGCCAGCAGTGCGTAATGGAGGCGGATACAACGAAAAATAAGCACTGTGCGGGACGACGCGGAGAATCATAATTATAGAAGTAACCGCAGCAAGAGACTATGCCAACTGAAAAGTCGAATACCGCACGATCATCGCCACACAAATTCCAGAACGTAACGAGCAAATTACATTCTATTTATGCTCATATTTACCCTACACATCAGTCCTCTTCATCGATCAAAATAAAGCAAGGCCGTTGCGCACGAAGTGTGCTGACACACATCGCAATAAAGTTGGTACGACGTAACGACTTTCACACAAGTCTGCCCCTCCCGCTTAATTTGGGAGCGTCGATTGGATTGATATTATGCAAAACCACAAAACTAATCCTTTAGACGATATGTTTTCAATGGTAATGTAATACCGCAGCCCGATCGTCCGTTCAGCTAGAAAAACTGAATAGTATACATGGCCGGCGCATCCGTACCGCGCCTCTTCTTGCAATACTGGACCAGATAGTATAGCTATCCGAGAGCGTGCAACTTTCGGAAAATAATTAGCTTGCGGAAGACACACACGCGCGCCCGTGTGTGCAGAAGAACACAAAACAAGAACGAAGACAGTTATGAGACACGTACTGGGGGCAGTATCTCGGTGTCCGTGTAGTTAACTTTGAGGCGTATGTATATATGTCTTTCGGCACATGCCGATTAGGCGAAGCAAGCTTGATCAAAGTGCAGCGTTAACTAAGGCGGAGTAAGATCTTAAACCAACACTGCGGTTACGACACAAGCTTTTGGAAAGCCTCTGATTAATATTCTTAACGCGAGAGAATGCTCGGTAAGCTAGGAAAATGCGCAGCAGATGCAAGAGACAGGTGGCGGCGCTCTTTGGCTGTCCACGCACAGTGTCGTCACAGATTCTGACATCGTCCGCTCGCGTCCAGCTGTCGCTATTTTCTTCAAGCGTACCTTTCTGTTGGCTGAGAAGTTTGAATGCAGCACAAAACCACTACAGCGCACGTCCTCCTTTTACACGGAAGGCTTCTTGTGCAGGCGTCTGCGATGAGTTTCTAGGCAGCTTGCGCCAAGGCTTACAAAACTGGAGGAGCTTGATCACACAAGGCACTTATATTGTTCGGTTTCTACACACTACTAAAAGGTGCATTAGTTGCGGAATCGCATGAAATCGAATCACGCGACCGACGGAAGGCGGCGGTGGAGATCAGAGCTGGATAAAAAGAAAATGTTCCGGCGCAACGCAAGCGTCAGCATGTGATATATTTAAAGCATATCGGAGTGTGCGTAGTACACCTGACGACCGATAGACTTCGGCTGGGCTCGGGCGGCCGCGAAAAAAACCAGCAAGCGACGCGGAATGCAGAGGCACGCTGCGCGCGATGTCGCTTCCGCACCGTCGTTGAGGTGTAGTCTACAGCATCGTGCATGCGTCCGATGCAGTAATTCAGCACAAACCTAATCATCGACTGTCGGAATATTTGCCATAGATAATAGCGGCGTCGTGCGTTTACATTTACACACTGAATGTGTTTTAAAAATCGTAAATATGCCTTAAAAGCCGAATTCATGAACCTACTTTTAATTAAGAGCGTTTTTACATTGCACGGTACCTTTCAATATACTAATATACAAATAATTAAATATAATCTTACAAATAAAAAAAGAGAAAAGAAGCATAATGTTCCGGTGAACGGGGGCCCAGGGCACAACTGTCTTCGACAAACAGAACCATAAGAGGAAGAACTCGCGCGCAAATACGCACCTTGTAATAGTACGATTTCCACAGTGCGAGTATCATGGCTGTGACAGCGTCGCGAAGTCCAACAACTTGAGGTGCGACAGTCTCCAACAGCTGGCACAGTAACGTCCTCACGCACGACGCACAGCGCGCGGCCACTTCACGACCCGACAAGCGAGGGGCTTTCTTCAGATGGCTGGCCAGTTCGATGCGTCTAAACAGGCACGTCCGATGGCAGCTCCTTACTTCCGAAAACAAAAAGGGACCGACGACTCAATCGCCAGAACACGAGTGTGTCCGCACGAACGGTGGCATTGGCGTAGTACACAAAAGCGCCGGCCGAATCAAGGACAGCGAACTTGGCCTCACGGTAACGAGTCGACTGCCGGCGCCCGACTTAGCTGCTCGGGAAGAACAGACTCTCGCGAAGCCGAGAAGAGAGGTTCGCCCGAAGAGTGCGCGCCTAAATGCTCAACTGGTGGCCGCGAAACGGGGTTCCGTTTTGGAGGGCTCGTCGGAGTGAGAGGGTAAGAAGGAGGCGAGGGAGATAACGTCGAAGAAGAAGATGAAGAAAGCGAGCGAGCGAGCATATCAGAGAGTTCACGGGCAAGGCATGCCCCACTAAATTTAGACGTTCAGCGAGGCTTTCCCTCTCCCGCGATCCACACTGGCAACCACGTGTCAGAGACTCGTGCGTGGGATCGCACCGCTTTCTTCGGGCGCACGCGCGGTACCCAGAGTGCAGGGGTGGAAAGGGTCCTACTGCCACTCGTGCAACGATGTTGACACAGCCATGCGTCCGGCCGTTTCGTGACACTTTTCGGTGGCACGCGCCCTCTAAGCACCGCACACGGCGCCTTCCCACAACTTCCGCTTTACTAGTACGGCGCTTCTTTCAATGAGGCGATTCGTTTAGAGCGTATAGTCAACGCTTAAGTTTCGTCACACAGACGACGTCACCTCCGTTGCTCGCGCCTGGAGGATTGTCAACACCAGCACACACGGCCCGTGTTGGCTGAGCGCTTCACGATATAGTCGAAGAGCTCAGCCACACTACGTATACGTAGGTGCGGCGGAAAATAAGGGGGGGGGGGGGGGGTGGAGTTGACACAGTACTGCCGAGAAGTTCGAATAGCAGCCTAGCGACATTTTTTAAACCAATACGATCACTCTTTAAAAAGAGCAAACAATAAGACCTCAAAACGACGCCATAGAGAACATGAAGCAATCAGATTTCAAAAACTGCCATGCTTATAAGGCTTAAAAGTGCGGTTTTGAGTCAGCAGCAAAGACGTGCTAAAGACAGCAGGAAAATAAAAATAAAATTACAGAACAAACTACCCTGCTGTCAGAAAAAGTTAACTTCACAATACCAAAATATTAAACATTTCGTAACCTTATGGTCATAGAACACCATGGGTAATTAATCTCACGATAAAGCAAGAGTCATCCGCGACTTCAGTAAATAGAAGTTACCCTGCTGCAAAAGAAAAAAAAAAGCCAACAACAACAACACACAGTGGGGAAACAAAATGAAGCTACTGTTGGCCCCAGCTGCGAAATGGCCCACCACGGTGGTCGAATGGCTATGGCAATCGGCTGCTGAAGTCGAAGGGTCGCGGGATCGAATCCCGGCCGCGGCGGCTGCACTTCGATGGAGGCGAAATGGTGAGGCCCGTGTGCTGTGCGATGTCAGCGCACGTTAAAGAACGCCAAGTGGTCGAAATTTACGAAGCCCACAACTAGGACGTCTGTCGTAGTCATACCTGGTTTTGGGACGTAAAACCCCATAAATCAATCAGCTGCAAAATGGTTAAAATAGCGTACATGTGGTGTTTTGCAAATGCTCACATCGTATTGTGCGGCGACAGAGAACCCTTCTGGCGGGCTATGGCAACAGTACAAAAAGTGAGGTCTTGATGGTTCTCTTGCAAGCAATAACGTCAGGCACATCACCGACAAGGCTAGTACGTTGCAAGCGACCTCTATAGGCAAGAAATAAGGTGGTATCGTTTGTTTTGAGACAACATTAAGTCGAAAGAAGCTATCTTCGGCGTGCTTAAGAAAACGATTAATTAGGCGTTATGATCCCAAATATAAGGGTCGAGTGCACTCCCCCAGCAGGAATTTTTAGATTTGAGTGGCCGAATAGGCCTTTGCACTGAGAAGAGCCATTCGCACTTGCCTGTGATGCAACCGCCCGCTCCTAGAATTTATATCGGTGTTCTGCCATAAATTAACCTATGAGACTTCTGTTTAATGGATCTATAATGTTAGGTGTTGTACAAAGTGTTGCAAAATTCTATGGAACTAATCTGTGCGCATTGTCAAAAAAACAAAAAAAAAATACAAGAAATGTGGCAGCCATGAAAAAAAAAAAAAGCTACCATGATGCTCTGCTCCCACAAAGCCCACACCGCCGGTGCATCTTCAAGGACGCGGGTAGCAGCAAAAGTCTGTTCATAATCTCAGGAACGACGTTTTGTTACAACACTGGAACAGTTTCTATTATTTGTGGCAAGGATGTAGCAGCATTCCCATCACCGAGTATTTCTCTTAAACGTACCCAGCTGTATCTGAAGAAAACGTGGGCTTTATTAGCCCTGCAGGGAGGGGCCGTCATTGCGTCATCAGAACTGGCCTGCTATTTCCGACCAGACGTTTTATTTCAAAATGCGCCCTTGCACAATCGGCGGCACTACGTTCCTCGAGCTCGCGGAGCACGGGAACATCGCCGTGCTTCAGACGGAGACAGTCTTCAAGGATGTCTGCGGCCTTGAAAATTCAGTCTCGGTGACAGCCGTTGCTGCAGAACGTAAAATTAGGAACAGCACCGAGCAATTCCATACTTTAATTCGGGAACATAATTATTCCAAGCGGTATTTCCTAAAGCATGCAGACGAATGAACACGACGAAAATCGCGTACGACAACCGCGAATTCGCAGAACCGAGTTCTGTCGACACGAGGATTGTAAACGTGCGCTAACGGAATGAGCAAATTCAGATGCAATGACATAACTGAAACCGACTTCTTATCCTAGAAGAGATTCGCCGTATTCTTCAGCAGTATAAAGTGCTTACAGTACGCACTGCAGCTGTACTGGACTATTACGCGACACTGAAATGCCAGCGGTAGCATGCGAAATATTTTCAGATACCTGAGAGTGTGCAAAAAAAAAAAAGAAAGAAAAAGAAAAGCAGCCCAGACAGACTAGATTAAAGAATTACGTAATGACGCAGCACAACATGGCCACCCCCAATGAAGGGTTGGATGGATAAACGGGCAGCAACACATGAGAAAAAAAGCCAGCATGAAAAAAAAAATAACAAGAAAGAAATACAAACAAGGCAGCAGAGTCAAGCGAGACCGAGTGAGCGTGCGACGGCGCCACGAAATTCTCGTCAAGGTAGGTCACAGAGCAGCTTCAGGCACCTCCTAAGCGTGTGGACGAATTTGAGGTGCACTGAATCTCTAACGATCGCCGAACCTTCGTGCTGTTGCTGTGAAGCTAACGAGTTCCCTCAACTCTTCCTGCAAGTCGTCAATCGGGCCTCAGAAAATGCACACCGTGGCGAAGTCGTGCAGTCGCAAGAGCTGGTCGAGCGTTGGGTCAACGGCCGGGCCGACGTAAACCTTTTCCTTGCAATTGCGTGTCCACAGTATCAGAGTTCAAATAAACGGGTTTGCGCTCTCGACTATTAGGTGCGCAGCATGAGACAAAACAGGTACGCTTTCTTCGAAGGCACAGACTGTCATTCAGCGACCCACACTGGTGTTGCCAACAATTGCTAACGCATATATCCCGGTGCGAATGAACGCTCGTCGCGATGTGCAGTCAACAGGAAAAGTTTGCTGTTGACTGTACCTGCTAACACGCTCTGGTGCAGGCCTGAGCACTAAAATCTTTCACAGAACCAACAGCCATCTGCGTTGTAATTAAAAAAAAATGACGACTGCAGCCACAGCTTACCGGCACTGACCCTAAGGGCACTTTGTCGCAAGCCTTATGCTCAGTATTGCAAAATACAGGAGTGTTTCTTTTAGATGTGAGGCAGCTCTTTGACTAGCCTGTGTAACGCTGTCCCTGCGTCCGTACGAACGCGCCGCAACGCGCTCTCCTCGCCGCAGGTGTTGGAGCGGTGCCAAGTAGGTCACGCCGCAGCTGCGCGTTAACGGCACGCTCCCCTCGCAGTGCGCGCTGACGTCACTCTCTCCCTCGCCTGCCGCGCGCTCGCCGCAGCGCCCGCAGCTGCCGCCTGACGGAAACCTGACGCGCGCCTAACCACCTCTCTATCGCTTCACCCTCTCCACCGCTCGCAATCTTCGATGAACCCTTTACCAGCTCGCAAGGAACGAGAACGCGTCCTCGCCCGCAAGAGACAACGCTGACGCAGGCAGCGTTTGCTAGCATCAAACCGATGCAAACGCGGTGTGCACCCCCCGTGCTCCTTCGCATCGCCTCATGGTCCCCTTTAGCGGGAGATGGAGTAATTTTTGTCAATTTTCTAAGCAGCCACCAGTCAAAAGCTATAGCGGAACTTTTGTTTACTTAATGAAAGAGTAGCGTGAACAGCATATGGCGTTCTTTATCTCATTACATGTCACTTTGCAGGGAGACGGCGGGTATTTTCTCTCAAGGCACTTCGGACCTCTTCCATGCGCGAATTCTAACACTCAACGCTAGCGGCACCAACAACAGCTTTTTTAACGCACAAAGCGTTTAATGACCTTTGACTGGCGCATACCACGCTAAATCCAATAGAAAGAAAATTCTTACTTGTAATAAGAATAAAGTGCTAAAGACTATAGTGTTACATCAGTGCTCGTGTAGCAAAACAGAAAATGTGGCTAGCAAGCAAGACTGTTACCTTCGCAAGTTTTAAGTAACGTAGCTGACTTGAAAACAGCGACTTAGTTATAAGTGTATGTCGAGCAATTCTCAAAGTATTTTCGCCGTTTGCGAATTCAAAGGTGGTTTCCATCAAATGTATTCAGATGTGCCCTAAGAATGCACTTTGTCGAGTGTAAAATAGCCGTTCAGTTCCTGTTTATACATGGCGACACTTGCGGTTATAATAAGTGGTAAGACAGATCGAAGGCAGCTGTGTTTGAAGGCAAGATTTTCAGAGTCTGATTGTAAAACGTATATCTATTCCTTACGGTAATTACGGTTGGAGGCGAGCTGATGGCCTTCAGCTATGCAGGCGCCATATCATAGCCGGATGTGAACGCCCACACCCGCTGTGGTGCCGTCAGTGACCATGTAAGACCACACTAAATGCCACTAGCCGCAAGTCTCCTTTCCTATTTTCATTTGCACCAATGCCCTAGCAACGCAAGTCGCATACACTTCTGCGAAGCTACCGACCAACGGCGGCATCCGTACTATGTTATGCAACAGGGGACATCCTGACAGGCGGGAGAGCGAGAGATTCAAGCACGGGGAAGGGCCATAGCTGACGGCAGTGTGACGCGGCCCTTTTAATAAACGCGTTCCTGTGCGCCGGTGCAGCCGCGGGATGCACACGCCAAGAGCTCTAACCCGGCAATGAGTCGCTGAAAAATAACCTTGAGGTATGAAGCGGCTCTGCAATATATATACCGCTCGCTGCTCATCTGCACGGTGCAGAAGCGGTTCGCACCGGTGGCCATATTTTTAGCACTACCTGCCGAGCGAAAGCGACGCTAGCCGTGTGTCCGCATGTCACAGAAAGCGCGCCTCGGAACAGGCACGAGATCTCCAGGTGATTTGATGACTTCGCCGAACGTATGCCCTACATCTGCAAGTATATATTTGCGAGTAATATACCTGCGTATTTGTGGACGTACACGGGGGGCGGGGGTTTGGGTTAGAGAGAAATCCAAGAGCAGCTGCAAATGCGGGAAATCAGCACCTGACTCAAGCCAAGCGTTCACCAGCGCTCGAAACAGTCAAAATATAATGCATCAAAACAGCCACAAACAGTTAACCTGCAACATTAACATCACAGACTTCCCACAAAGATATGAGCTCGATGAAGCTATAGTAAATAGACAAATAAAGCAGGGCGTTAGCAGTGAACTTTGAGTTCACATGTGCTGCAAAGCGGCGTACATTACGCGAGTTCTCTCTTTTCGTAATTCGCGCTCTGCCACCAATGGAAAAAAAAAAAAAGCACGCCGGTATAATTAAACTTCGTTCGATCGTATTTTATGTACTCCTTGAACATAGAAAACGGAGCCAATCAGCCGAGGAGGCTCGTGTGAACATGTGAGCCAAATATTACTGCACTGCACGCACCTGGGAATCTGGACTTTCCCTTTTTTTTTTTTTTTTTTGAAAATAAAGCTGGAGATCGGCTCCCCTTTCTCAGCAAATTACGTAACTAGGTGCAGCGACTACGTCACTTGACACTTTTCGGCGTTGTTTAAGATATAAGATACATAGACGCTGTTCATTTGTTGAACTCGGCACGAACAAAGCGTTGCTTGAAATGCTCCTGCTATCATGGAATCAGCCGACGCCAGTTCTGCCTCAAACGACGTAGTCGACTCCTTTAACAAAGGCTGCAGAGCATCAACGGAAAGGTGACATGAAGTCGGTTAATGTTTATTGTATCGGAAACTGATTGCTCGAGCACTGCTGTAGGAAACCTGTAAAGCTTCGGTGTCCCAGCAACTTCAGTTATTAACGCGCAAGAATGGAATGACACATGTAAGTAGAGTACGCGCCCACACACTGAAAGACGGAAGGAGAGTGGGCGAACTGCAAATTTTACAGCGAACGCGCCAGTTACTCTGAACAAGCTGAATAAAAGGAGGCACTCAGCAAAGGTACCTTCATTGAAAGAGGTGACTTGAAGAGCGAAGTCAAATGCAAGAAAAAAAAAAATGACATGGAACAATTAAGGGACATTGAGAGGCGCTCTTTATGGGAGGACTTAGGCCACTGAACACAATTTAGCACTTTATTGGGCATCACAATCAAATCACTATCAACGGTGCATTGCACAATATCAGATTAAGGAACATGCTCTAGCGAGAAGCATGCTAGAGACCGAAAAGCTTTCACATTACCTCAAGTACAAGCTGCATTAACACGGAATTCCGCTCCCTCGTTTACCGTATTTTGGCACCAAGCTACCGAACAAGCACGCTATGCAGTCATATATACGTACTCTACTCTGTTACAAGTGTGATGCAGCAGCAGGACAGAGCGGACTATAGCTCAGGCCGAGTTGCTTGCCCTTCTGCAAGTACACACCCCTTCCACATCTCTTTTCGTCGTCTGAATCGTTCGCGACAAGAAAAGCTAAATATAATAACGGATGCACGCCCTGACAAATTCCAGCTTACGTGGGGATGGACGGCTGCCGCCCTACTCCCTCCCTCCCTCTCCCATGTTTTTTCCCTTTCCTTCTCTGCACAAGTGGATGTGGAATAGCCACAGATGCGACCAAACAGGAAGATTACCGAGGGTATACGCAAGCGAAACGACTACGGTGCAGTAAAGCTGCGATGACACACTAAGTTCTGACGCCTATACTTCGAACGCGATTGGACAGATGTGCCACATGAAAGTCCGCACAGAAGGAGCAGTAAGCAGATAACGCTATTGTAACCAAATCGTACACCCTTAGATTATCCCGCTCTATCTATACAAATGGAGCACGAACCCAAGAAAAGTTCGCTAACTGGTCTCAAATGGAAAGAAACAACGCGGGACCTTGTTATCGCGATATCCGCTATAATCATCACGCTACGATATTCGAGGAACTAGACTATAGTAGGCTACCGCATAAGCGCAGAGATAGAGACCCCATGTTGCACGCAGGGCAGGCCTCGCGCTGGCCTCCACGGGAGGTCCAACCTCCTAGAATAAATGAAGCATTCCCCAGAAACCGTGACAGGGGCAGAGAAACGCGCGGATGTTTCGCTTCCTATAGTTGCGCCACCGTGCAAGGAAAACAGTCGGCCGACGCTCGCTCGAACGCTTGTACGGCCGAGCAGGCCTCGGCAGATGCGGGCGCGGCGGCACGCTGACTACGCCAGACGGAACGGGCCGACAACCTACGCACAGATTCCGATCACGGGACCCCCGCAGAGCGAAGCGAACAGCCGCTGAAAAGACAGAAAGAAGCAGCACGGCCGCACGGTTGACGGCTCAAGACAACACGGGCGGTGGAATCAAAAAGAAAACCACAGAGAAGAGAAACACATACAGGCAAGAATCTTGGCTCATCAAGAGTAAGGAGAGCACTGCAACTCGTCGGTGCAGTGACTTGTTCTCAAACAAGAGAGCGCAAACGCTCGAAGGCGAGGTTGTGTTGTGAGTGGGCTTCTAAAAATTACCGCTGAGAGTACGCAACGTCTTCATTGTCTCCTTGCTCTAGATAGAACGCGAGATTGTTCCCTTTCACACCCTTTCCCTCCTTTTTCTTTTCGGGCACACAGAACCGCCTATCACTCTCGCACTTTTCTCCAGACTAGCGTTGAGAAGCGACGATAAAAGCATCGCCTGACGTCAGCGTTACGTCTCCTGTGACGTCTTTCATTCGCTCCGGCTCGCCATTGATGGAGCTCGACAAGGAGCAACAGCGGCAATTTCTCCACCGCGGAAAGGAAACGTTACGGTGGATACGTACTACGCCCGAGGAGCCGAGGAAAAACAGGCGGCGGGAATGGCCAGCGCAGTTTCCGGCGCACGCCTACGAGGCAGAAGGGTTCCACAAAGAACCGAGCGCACGATAAGAAACCAATAACACGGGCGCTCCCCTTCTCCCAGTAGCCGACAATGTGGCCACAGACACGTGCGGAGCGGCCAGGCGGCTTGAGCGCAAGACAGCCTTAAGTGTGCCCCATTTATCAAGCGCTGGTAACATGGATCAAGAATCCACGAACCAACCAACGCCCTAAAGAGCGTTGCCGCTTATCAATCGTACCTTGGGTTCTGTATTTATTTATTTTTCTTTTATCAGAGCAACTTGCACCCTCATAAGTGTGTGCAATGAATATATCATGTATCACTAACGTAGTTAGCCGGGATATACAAAGCGACTAGACGAAGCAAACGTAAGCACAGTGTGTGGCTCGCTGTGTTAGCAAGGAAGCTTTGCTTTAAAAAAACTTCGGAACAAACTTCGAAAGGTTCAGTGCCTTTGAGAAATTTAGCCATGGCAGTGCGTGAAGCCACTTCAGTACGTTTCGGTGAAAGTCCATTCAGCGCACATGCCGCTAAACGTCGCAGTGTTAGGACGAAATTAGGGCATGCTAGATATTACGGGATCGTTCTATTATGACGCAATTACATTGAGCGAAACTTGCGACCTGGTTCACCTATCTCGCAATACTTCACACGTCAATCAAGGATGCCCAGCGGCTTAGTCGCCTAGGCCTACCGGGACGACAGCTGGCCTAAAATAGTTTCGCGCCTTGAGCACTCCGTACAATGAGACGCGTCGCGACACGAGCTGCAGCTGTTGGCCAGCCATGTCGCAGAATATCAACGTTTAACCAAGCTTTGGCATTCTACAGTGCGATTCCGAGTAGACTTCACATAAAGCCTGCTGAAGCGTAATACAGCTTTTTGTGCGCCCGAGAGGACGTCTGGCGTAATTAAAAACGCGATGTTTCGAGGAATAATCGGGTGATCAGTTTTATGCAAGAACCGAAGTAATTCCGGCAAAAGACACGAAGCTCTACCAGGCAAACCATGTCACCTACGGCTATCGCTGCAGCTTACGAACAACCTCTTACGGTGACGCGCACCTTACGTAAAGTGATCATGCCGTGAGCAGAGTACAGCGTTACGTAAAGGCTATTAGGTCGCTGGAGCCTCGGAATGCATAGACAGCCTTGAAGGCGCTCGAGGGGCTCCAAGCATGTTTTGCAACAGGCGCCCGAAAGCACGGCACGGCTCCCAACTCTCGCAGCTATATCATCACACCCTCCGCCTAATCATTTCCACCCACGCCACGAAGGAAGTAATAGAAAATAACGCAACGGTTGGCGTCCGTGCTCCGGTATGGCTACATATACAGAATACGTCCCGTGAGACGCAGTATACGTGTATGCTGTGTGTTATGCAAGGAAACGGCAAGACCTTATCTCTTGGCAGGAAAGTAGTGGTGCCCTATTATTCTCGCAGTAAAGTAAGCGCACAGCACGGAGACTCCCGCTGATACGCGCGCCGTACATGTAAATAAACTTACGCTTTCCATAATACTACCTTACATCGATTGCAGTGTCCTCCCTGTTCTTTACTTCCATGCATCCACATGTACTGCTAGCCACTGTTTGGGCGCTTGCCTAAACTAGGCGGTAAGGTTCCGGCCAGGAGAAACTTCCTGCTATTTCGCTGCAATTTTCCTCTATTTTCAACCAGCCAATCACCAACTGTAAACATCAGGTTACCTTATAACGGTAACTGATAAGGTTTTACGTGCCAAGACCGCGACAGGATTATGAGGAACGTCGTAGTGGAGGAAATTTCGACCACCCGGGGCTCCCTACGGTGCACTGACTTTGCACTGTACACAGGCCTCTACCATTTTCGCCTCCACCGAAAATGCAACCACCGCGGCCGTTAGGTTACCTTGTACTCAGCCGAGAAAACCACGAAGCATTATCCCTATACGCTGGCTTAATCAGCGGCAGGAAACATGATTATTGTTTTCGTTTTCTAGCGTCCAGCGAATTTCGAGTTTCTTTTAAAGTCAACAAAAAAGATGAGGCCGCGCGTAATTATAGGAAATTAAAAAGAAAGAAAGAAAGAGCTCAAGGAAGCGTTGGCACTCGATGGGATAGCTGTACGAGCTGTACGATGGGATAGCTGTAGCAGTACGATTTTAAGAAAAATATATAAACGTTAACTACATACCGTATGCACATTACTACCGTATCTTTCGGGCGTATGTTATACAGCGTACGTCAAACTCAATCTGAAACGCGATACCGTGATGTCGCAGTAAGCCACGTCTTTAGAAACATAATTGACTTGGGAAGACCGAACTCAAGAAAAACAGTGAGGAAAGTATAATCCCAGAGAAAAACTATAAAGAATCGATAGACAGGAGGCTGAACTGGCTTGACTGCTACTACATGGGCGAAAACAACTCGATTTAACGTTCCTGACGCGGGTTCGAAGCGGCAGCGGATGAAAACATGCGTGGCGCGCAGATTGGAGGGTGTGCGCAGCAGAGGGAAGCACGTAGAAGCGCATTCGATGAGAGGCGAACTGAGGAACAGGCGAAACGCGTCTGTGAGAGCAGGTAAACACACTCCGCCTCTACACAGCTTGTCTTGAACTTCGATGGGTTTTTTTGTTTTGTTTTGTTTTTTCTATTTCGCCGAACGAAGCAGCCCTCCGGGATATAATAATAAAACAAAACCACGTCGCATTACCGAGCTAAGTTCAATCAGTGCTTCCACCTAAAGAAGACATGTTTTTTTTTTTTTCCCCTGTTCTTCCTGCCGACTGTTGACGACAATCACCTGCCAAAACAAAATCAACGGCGGCTCGATGGAACCCACGTGGAAAAACACGCACCGCCTTCAACCCGCTGTTGGTACTCACGTCACGGAGAGGAACCGGCGCGAAAACAAACGACGCGGGAGGGCTATAGAGAGCCGCACGCACGCTGTAGGAAAGTGGTTCAAGTTGAGAATAGGTTCATCTCTTTCTTTTTAAATAACAGGAAAATTGCGACAGAACACTTAAGTCATGCATGCGTTTCCAATCGACGTAAAATTTTCGATGCGCCCCCTGGCGTGATCGATTGTCATTGTAGCCCAGTGCCGTCTTCCACGACAGCCAACCGCGCCACTGAACGAAAAAAGACAAAAAAAAAAAGGAAGACGCCTGTTGCACCCTCAACATTGGAGAGTTAGTCAGGATCTGATGAGAGGCTGCCGTGCGCAGCTTTCATGAAGCTGTCCTGAGGTGGCAGCTGAGGCGTATAGCGCCAGTAGGATAACCTCTCCTGCCTCCTCTCCTCAGCCCCATTTCTCTTTGGGATGGGATAATTAGAGCTCTCTCTCTCTTTCAACGCCGTCACTCCACGTATCGCCTAAGCTTTCCTTCTTACAACCTCCTACACTACGACGTAGGCTAATCAGCATAGCGCACGCAATCGGCGCAGATCAGTCGATAAGCAGGGAGGTTATTCTACAGTTAGCGGAGAATGCAGAAATCGTAGGTTCACCGGAACCGGTATGCTAAAACGAATACTCCACTTGTTTCCGTCAACTTATGAGCAATGCTAATGTGTTGTTGCTTAGTGTTTAGGTTAAGACGTGTCTGTAATTTGACATTCTTTAAACCTCCCAGGCGCATGGCACACACACACACACACACACACACACACACACACACACACACACACACACACACACACACACACACACACACACACACACACACACACACACACACACAATATGCCTCTGCGTTCCAACAATATAAATCGAACATTTCTAAAGCTAAAGACTTATTTGACAAGGACATTTACACATCCGCTACTAAGAAACATCTTTTCGGAGACCATTTTAAACTGCATTTTCAAAAACAACACACAGCAACGAGCTTACCATCATTAAAATGCCCTAGCGGTTCAATGACGACTTCCGTCAACGAATCAGCTCGCCTCCTACTAGACACACTAATTGCCGAAGATAGCCCCCTAACTGACACCCCGATTCATTACCAGATGCGCGAAATTCACAAGTCCGAGTACCCCTGGAAAATTTTAGATCTTCCTTTCTCTCAGAACGAAATCGAACATGCCGTAATGTTAATTAACACACAGTCAGCACCAGGATTGGATAATTTAACCGGAATATTTGTAAAGCAACTTTATCAGGTACATCCACAGTTCTTTTATTTTGTCTTCAATACAGCCCTCAGAATAGGGCATTTCCCTACACCATGGCGTAACGGTAAAATCACTTTCATCCTCAAACCTGGAAGGCCCCCTCAGGATCCAAAGTCATACCGACCTATTGTAATGAATTCGATATTCGGTAAAGTGCTGGAACGACTACTAAATTCCCGTTTATACTATTTCCTCCATACCAACCACCTCATCCATGAAAATCAATTCGGCTTCACCAAGACACGCAGCGCAGCACTAGCTCTTTATCAATTACGACAATACCTAGAGTACTATAAATCCCGCAAACAACCAGTCATCCTCATCTCTTTGGATTTTGTCGGGGCCTTTGATAGTGCATGGCATATAGCTCTGCTTAATTTCTTTAGAAAACACCGATGCCCGAAAAACCTGTACCTTTTACTGCAGTCGTTTCTCACAAACCGCACCATCACATTCCCATTCAACACCGGCAGAGAAACAGCATCTCCATCGGTGGGTAGCCCACAGGGCTCCCCCATCAGTCCCCTCCTTTGGAATGTTATCATACATTCCCTCCTAGACATAAACCTACCCCATAACGCACACATACAAGCCTACGCAGACGACACCATCATATTACTTCCTGGAACCTCCCAATTGGACTTTAAAAACAACGTCACCCGCGTTTTACACCCTGTAGAGGAATGGGCAAAGCTACAAAAGGTAACTATCAGTTCAGACAAATCTCATTACACGTTCTTCAACAACGGACACAAAGGCACATCAAGGCGCCGTCCCTCCGTTAGGTTAGACGGTGCCTTTCTAAAACACAAATCATCAGTTAAGCTCCTTGGCGTTGTGTTTGATACAACACTTAATTATCATTCCCACATCGAATATCTGAAAACTAAAGCCGAAATATTCACTGCACGATTCCTCGCATTTCTGCATTCCCAACATAATCTAAACAGCATGCTCATTCGCCGGCTATACAGACAGGTCCTACTTCCCTCACTCACTTATGCATCACCAGCGTGGTGGCCTCCCCACCCTACACGCTTCCTAAGAGACCGCGTATTATCACTTCGACGATCAGTCCTAATATCTATCACAGGCTCGTTTCATACAACCAGAACGTCAGCATTACAATAATCGCTAACGCTCCGCCCTTAGATTTAGAACTCACCCGCCTAGCAGCAGAATTTTCTCTCTTTACACAAAAAATAGTCACGCCTTACGGCACACGTACACTAAATCCCGACCACATCCAGCGCGACATTGCACCCTGTCTTTATCACCCCAGCCTAAAACACAGATTTTCCTTTACTGAACTTGACCCCTCCCAGCACGACGACGCCTTCCGCCTACCCGTCCTGCACGCATATACGGACGGTTCCTTTACCTCCATTTCTGCTGGCTCAGCATACATAATACTGGATAACCAAACTCGAATTTTGAAGGCCGAAAAATATAAAATAACACATGCATCTGGCGCCTACACAACCGAACTTATGGCTGTCACCGAATGCCTACAGTACATCAGCACGCTACACACTCAAACCCCTTTTCACCTGTACACAGATTGCCTTTCTTTACTACGTAAACTTGCAAGCCTTAACGATAATGACGAGAGGGTGATAGCCATCAAAAACATTCTTTATCAGTTTAAAACACAAGGCATCTTTTTCCGGTTATTTCACGTCCCTGGTCATAAAGGCATATTAGGAAACGAATTGGCAGACAAACTAGCAACTTCAGCAATGCGTTTTGGGTCTGAGAGGATGGCTACATATTCAATCCGCACCGTTCGGTCCGAATTATACAAAATTATGGTTTCTCATTGGCACGCATATTGGCAAACAGAAGGGCCGAACACGTCGTTATTTCACTGGATAAATAGCGTCTACAAAATTCCAAAATGGTTTCCACCTCATCGGAAGTTAACTCATTTAATGACTGGTCACGGCCATTTCCAATATTACCTCAAGCGATTTAATATAACCATGTTTGACCGGTGTGCATGCACAAAAATATGCGTAGCCGATCTGCATTACTTCAACGATTGCCCACGAACGCAACACATCACTCAACACTTACGAAGCCGCACAGATCCAACAATATCACACGCACACTTCCCAAGATATCTACTAGAAAGAAAAACGCGTGCATACTTAATTCAGCTAGTTAATATAATGCGTGAATCGGCGGTTGTCATACCAACCCCCACTCACTATGCAGAAATTTCTGAGACATAACCGGATACCTCATCGAAACTTCCCAACCACACGTCTACCGCTCGCATACATTTTCCTTACAACAACCCATCAGACACTGCATGCTCAACGTTATAGTTCCAATTACGCCAAAAAAAAGGCGAGGTTACCTCGGCAGCTATGACGTGAGCATCAACTTTTCAACACACATAGACCCATTGTTCATGTCATCCTGTTGATATGACAAAACCCGCCTTATGTGTCTGCGCAGACCTTTTCTCATCGCAGGTTTCACCTCCTCTTTGCTCAAAGTTTCAACCGAATGCTTCCGCCTCAATCTCCAGATCATGCCTACAGGTCCGCCATGCAAGGCGAGGCCCTTGGCTCGAGTTGTGGCTTCCACTACGTCGTCGGTCACGGAACTTTAAACTACACCTAGCAGTGCACTCCCGCTTTCCCCTTGTTACAAGGACGCTCTTGCTGCTGGAAGCTCTCACTGCTACGTAGTACTTGGCACTCACATTATCACGGTCTTCATCTCCTGCCTTTATTATAGAAGGAAAAGCCCTGCAGGCCTTGCTTCCGAATACATACATTTTTTTTTTCAATTGGCTTTTTCCACAAAATTTTCTTTTTGGGAACACTTCCCCTTATTTCTTTATGGTGCAATTGGCTTTAAGCCCGATATACCTTCTGGTGGCGCGGGCTACCCCTACTTTATTTTAATTTTTTTTCCATACCAGGGGGACAAATTTAACACACACACACACACACACACACTACGTACGGCTGTCTCGTAAGGGCACGAAAAAGACATCCCTAAAAATAGCTGTTACAATTATTTCACTTGAATTAAAAAGCTAAATACATTGGCACGCAAGGGGCGTGTATACGACAGCATCCGTAGGGCACGGTGGATATTTGGGAGAGTCCGTTGAACTGCACAATTGACCTACAGGGCAGTAAACACGAGGACACTGAAAGTAAGGACGGAACACGAGCGCTGACTTCCGACTGAAGTTTATTCACACGAAATAACTACGTGTATGCTAAACCGACGCACATGCGTAAACCACCACCTCTGACACACTCCATCAACCGAAGTTCTTATGGTGGCGGCCATACCGTACAGTGAGAGACCAAGGAATACGATGGAAACACGGGGCACGACAAATATGTGCGACCGCCTCCTTCTCATTCCAGTATGCATAGGTGATGGTAGTCACGCACCATTATAAACTGAAGGCACCCTCACGGGGCGGTCCCTTAGGGCCAATCGATAAAGCCCCTGCTTTTATCTGTATGCGCTATAACTCTGTGGAGTGTCTTACTTCACGCTCTACGAGTTTGTTGCGAGACAATTTACCACACCAAGCAAAGGGCCCATAGCCACGGTTTTCTATCAGCACGTAAAAAAAAAGAAAGAAAGAAATCACATTTATACGTAGTACGTCGTGCAAGTTAGCTGACCACACTTGAAGGAGCTGAGCAAAGAGAAGCGAATAACGAAGTTGCAAAATATCGAGAGAAATCCTCTGCTGCATGTAATTAGGAAACGCGGTGCTTCTGTGAGCGCAGCTCGAAGCCACATACGTCGGGCTAACAATGTGAACAGGCACGCGTGTCTCACGCCAAAGCTCAGTGCAGGCCAAACAAGGCACTCCTGAGATAGGGAATTTCGTGACAGGAGCCACGTCACAAAACAGCCACTAAATTCACAGGCTTCCACGAAGAACAACGGAAGTGCATGCATCAATGCGGCAATGCCTTGCTTCCTTCCACTCAAGCACAGATTCCTCTCTCGAACGGTTTGGAAAGAAGTGCGCGGTGTTCGTGCTCCGTGATAACTATACTCACCGACAACATTTTCTGGCAATAAAGGGAAGGCTACGGGGATCAGAGATTCTGATCATGTGTTCCTACGCAAAGACGGTCAGGTCTGGCACGCGTTTCGGTTTCTGAACTTTTCACAGCTCCTGTGCATGTATGAGGGCAAACAAACAAAATTCAGTAAGGATTAGACAGTTGTTTGTTCGTGAAGTCTGTCACAAGTGTCTGTGCCGAGTCCACAGTAGAGTGAGAAGGTAACGAACACTCACTTCAAGACGGAGACGCCATTTCGCCTTTATAGCGCACGAAAGGGTACGGCGTTCTCCCACGTGCAAAGGCGCCCCCCCCCCCCCCCACCCGAAACGAGAAAAAAATAAGTAAAACAAATATAAACATCTCCGCGGTGCGTGCGGCGTCTTCTTTCAAATAGGCTCTTGTAGAAAATGAAGTTCTTTTTTCTTTAATCTTGCGGAAAACACGGACGCAATCATGGGGCTGCACTCTTCGGCGGTTGCATTCCTCAGCACGCGTTATTTTTTGCCACGAAAAGTTGTCCGCAAGTACACCTGGCTGTACTTTTTTCCTGCGTAAACTTGTGCAAACAAATATACGTCCACGCTTGCTATACTGACAGCGAACAGCTTAAAGCGAGCGCCGCTCTCTTTTGAGCTCAAATTGACGTTCTTGAGGTCAGTTTTTTCTTCGCGAACGCCCAGACTAGTCTTTTCACTAAACAGACGTATGTGTGCTATCGTTCAAACATCTTCAACAAGACCGGAGCTTGACTTTGGAAACGACTGCTCCAAAACATGTCAAAAAGCGAGTAACAACTGTCAGAACAGACTGCGCAATGCCATGCATACTGACATCTACAAAAATCAAAACCGCATCATCAAAACTGTTATCGCAGATTTGTTCTCGTAAGGCTCGGAGAGCAAGTTATTCTCAACGTAGATTGTTGAAGCTTGTCGCACACAAATACCGCGATTATAGCTCAAGTACGTGCCGTTGCTCGTAATTAGCTAAGTGATGTGCTAAGTGATCGCCTGTTTCACCGCATCAAACCACAATAGGCATTCCACAAAGTACAGCGTGCAGCCCGATACTCTAGCACCGAGTGCGTTTGTTGCGATCGTTACGCCGTTATCTCTCATTGCCAGTTTTCGATCGCTTGTTTCACAGATAGGTCGACACATCGGCTCTGATCCATTGCACGCGGCTGACGTCTATCGGACGGCTCTGTCTAAGCCTGGATCGCTAACATCCCGCGGAGGCAAAGTAGGCGCACAAGACAAGCGCCACGGCTATCCTATGTTCCCCACCGACTAAGTTAACATTGCCTGGTGTTAAAAAGCGCAACGTGTAACACCGCCAGAAGAATACACATGCCAGTTGAATACGGTATAAAGAGAGACAGAGACAGAGATAAAAAGAAAACGCGTTCGTCTGCTCTGCCTGCTTTCTTTAGTACGTTTCTTGGTACATCGCCACGCCGGCTCATCTGTTTACTCTGAAACCACAAAACTTTACAACGCGTAAAGACAGAAGCAACGACCCAACCACAGATGCCAACCCCCTTGCTTTTCCGCATAACTTCTTGTCTTCATAAGCCAGGTTTACGTTCTTTGCGTTTTTCCGGGCACTTGGGCGAGCCAAAAGTCATAATTAGCACGGCGAGATTTTTGTCTACTCGGCCTTCCCGCTACCGCAGCGTTACTTGGTGGCTCGAAATAGTTTGCAAGCGACGAAAAAAGATGACGCTCGTTGACGCACACGTAAAGCTAAAAACAGAGTAAGAAGAGATCAAAAGGAATTAACACGACATGAGGAAAGACGGTTTCCAGCTTAATTTTCAAGAACGTCATTTAGCAATTTCGCTGAACGTTAACCACGAAGCAAAAATGAGAATTTAGAAACGCGCGGTGCAGAAATGAGAATTTAGAAAGACGCGTTGCAGTGTAAAGCAGCGCAACGCTGCGACAACTTAGAAGTGCTTCTTGAAGGACCAGCGCTCGTCCAGTTGTCTTACTTTTGTGATGCTTCAATTTGAGCCTTTCAAGCTATAGCAAATGCATACGCCACCACAACGGATGAACTCAGTAGAACAAAGAAACACGGTTCCAAGTATTATTGGCGGTTTGGTCGATTGATGATTTGTGGGGTTTAACGTCCCAAAACCAGCTCTGATTATGAGAGACGCCGTAGTGGAGGTCTCCGGAAATTTCGACCACCTGGGGTTCTTTAACGTGCACTGACATCGCACACCACACGGGCCTCACCATTTCGCCTCCATCGAAATGGAGCCGCCGCGGCCGGGATTCGATCCCGCGACCTTCGGATCAGCAGCCGAGTACCATAACCACTAGAACACCGTGGCGGGGCGTTTGGTCGAACCCAGTCGACGCGCTGGTTAAAGTGCAACGGAAGCTGACCGCGCGACGTGGCAACGGACCTGACCGTGGCTGTGCGATGCACGGGCACCGATCTCCCAATGCTGCCCCTAATATATACGCAAATGAAGGCAATGAGACAATATAAGGCATTACGCTAGCAAAGAGGGTAACCGTGAAAAGGCCATATACGTAATCAAACAACCTTAACATTCCTACAGACAATAATTCAATTGTTTTACCATTACTACTGTGCGTGACACGGACTCGCAGCTCAACAATTTCGAGCTGCATTCGTTGTTCAGCGAACGACGATTCGTCTGCTTTCCTAATAACATCCCGTTTCTCAATGCCGCTTTGATTGCTCACGTATAACGGACACAGGGAAGAGGAGTTCACACAGATAACTATTGGAACAAGGTGCTTACACAGTGCAGGATGTGCGGGAAAAAAAAAAGCAGCTTTTTTGCGAATCGGGCTAGAGTGACCACATGATGCGTAGTTTCTATCCCAACGGGCCACTTGCAAAGTTCATGCGCGAAAATTAGCTTCCTCGCTGAATCCACAATCAGGAAGCTTCTCACGCCGGCTGCATATTCCTGCGCCAGTAGAACTTTACGACCTTGCGCACTTCCGTGACGTAGACAAACAGTTTCGCCAAATCTCTTGTCTTGACATTTTGATCTGGAACAGCTCGCGCAGCACTGCGTATATCTAGCGACACAAAGAATAAACGGTAGGGGGCGCGTGCCGTCGCTTCGCAGAGCTCCGACAAAAGAACCCGCAAGGCGCAGTATACTGCGACACGCCGCCTTTCCGGCGACAGCCACTCCCAGATGTAGGTCGCCGTAACTTGCTTTCCGGAGCTTTTCTTCCAATCCAATCCTTTCAACGCTTGGAAGTCGCGTCGTCCCAGCGTGAGACGCAGTTGGCAAGCAGGCCGCCTTCAATAAGGCGCACGCAAGCGCTTGGCCTTGGACGTGCAAGCCCCGCCAACTTCACTCGACTCGCAAACAACCGCATGTAAAATTCAGCGCAATTTGTATAGCGGAGCTCCGAGACGTCGGGAATAATGTCGCGCGGCAAGAGCTCCTCGTATGCCGGCACGAAGCGCAACGGTTCGCTAAAAAGGGCATTAAGGAAAACACATTGCCTATTCCCAACCCCATTTCACCAAGAAGATCAATCATATACAGACTTTCGCTCGGCTATGTTTTCCGACAAATATCCGCTATAAGCAAGCGGCTGTCCCACGTACTTTTTTTTTTTCATTCCTCCATCTAATACCCCAATAGTCTTCAGCTTGCAGTAATATTTCAGCTCCCCTAACAACGAATATATATAGCGTTTTCCAGCTTGCATGCAGACTGCGCAAAACTGCACCCGTCGTTGGCACGCTTCGACGTGCTGTATTTGAACTTGTGCTAGTTGACGCAACGAAAAGGAACCGAAGTGCTTGTGCGAGAAACACCGCAAGGCGCATATGCCATCGTATTCATGACTGCAACCATTTAGCGAATCTCTTGCGCAAAGTCCGCAAGCCCACGGTATATGGCGAACGTCTTCTCCACTGGATTTAGAAAATTGAAAAGGAGAAAGCCCCTGGCTAATCTGATCACCTCGAATGTACTAGGCCTTACGAAATACGCCAGCCAAATTTCCCATCCAAGACGGCGCCATCATCTTGCAGGAACATCAGTCAGCCCACCCGGGGAGGCGTGAACGAGCGCTGGCTATACAGTTCCTAAAGAGCGAAAAACGAGACCATATGCTGAAAAGAACGCGCGTATTCGGGCCTCGAGGCATCGCAGGCAGACAGGATGTGGATGGAGGTCGAGCAAACGCACGCAGCCATCCTTTATGGCGGCCGTGATCGATCGAATAGCGTTGACCGCTGACTCCAATACAAAACCCTCAAAAGGAACTACGCTCCGGCACATGCAGTAGGGTCTGCCGTGCGATCAATCAATCGAGAAAGGTCGGGAGGAAAGCAATGACATCTTTCTCTCGCCCTCCTCCTTTTTTATTTACGCCCGTTAGTTTCCGAATCGCGTCTAAATCACGGACTTATCCTCCCTTTGGGATTTCGCCACTGTGCGCACGATTAACGTGCTGCGCAGTCGATGACTTGGCACTTCGTTACGACACCAATGAATAACGCCAATCATCTTGTTTATCATTCACGCAATGTACTTACATTCCACACTAGAATTGAGTACGAGCTACCTATAGTAAGAGTACAAGTTAAAATGGTAAGGAGTACTAAAAGGCGCACTAAGACAAACGCACTCAAACTTGTCCTCTTTCCTTGTCTGTGTCACAGTGCAAGTTAACGTTCTGACATGGCATACAATACTGATTATTTTTCACTTTTGGTCAAGAACAGGACAGATAGCCCCAACTCTCATCGTCCCCTCTTTTTTTTTCCCCATTATAATTTTATCTCTCAAGTGAATAAGTTGTGTACAGTACACACGCTCAGGACTTAATTCCTTCGGACAGGAAGACACGGACAGCTAAAGGACGTGCGCGGTGGAAATGTACCCTGAAGAGTAGTTAGGTAACCAATGATACAGCATGAATGATAACCGTACGCTTTCTGCACACGTAATTGTATGAGCTGTTTCTTCCCGTCCAACATTAACGTAAGCAAAATGCGTAAAAGAAAGAAAGAAAGAAAGAAAGAAAGAAAGAAAGAAAGAAAGAAAGAAAGAAAGAAAGAAAGAAAGAAAGAAAGAAAGAAAGAAAGAAAGAAAGAAAGAAAGAAAGAAAGAAATGCCAACACACGCCACAGCCAATGTCTAGGTCTAGGTCCCGCTGTTTTAGCGCACTATCGCAAATCAAGTTTCTGACGTGTCGCTTCAATCACCAAGACAGACAACGTAAGCGACATCGCCGTGTAATAACCTCAGCGAGCACAACAAAAACAACGGAGTCGACGCAGAGCGCCAGACAGCCGCAACAAACACGGAAAGTTCCGTTGACACGCAGGTCTCGTTAACCGCATACTTCTCCGAGTCAGTCAGCCCCAGAGTAAACGAAGGGCAACGGGGTTTCCTCCGAGGATCGACGGCGCCACTTATTTTCGACAGGGCGCACTTTTCACACCTTTTCTCCGACGCTTACCACACAAGTCTGGCGCGGCGCAAACACACAAACTCAGGTATCTGGCCCGGAGCCCAGTCAAGGTGCTACGGTCCTCAGAAGAAGCGGCGACGACGTGGGAACGACAGCCAATCCGTTCGGCACTTTGGGGCCGCTTTACGCCGAATGTTTGCTCGAGCGTTGCTGATGCCGGAATGTTTGTGGGAAACTCGGGCGTCTGGGCTGTCGCGGGCGCCGCTCAGCGCCGGAAAAAACCCGACACTTTCTTCCGGTGTGTCAATGCCACGGTAAGACTTCTCGTTAAGCCAGATGCAATGTGAGAAAACGAACATGAAAGGTAACGGAAACTTCGTACGCGCACTAAGTAAGGCTTGCTACATGTTTACTTTTCTTTGAAGAGCACGCCTGGTTTGAACACGCAGCGTTCCTTTGCCGAATTGCACGTCGTGCACACGGATAACGGGTCAGGGAAATATGACTATTTCGCTGCTTGGCTGTTGGTCCCAAAAAGCTGCACGCTGACGTTATAATAACACGACTTCAACGCTATCGCTTCACATCCGCTAGAAATTTTCGGAGTAAATACGCTCCAATGGAAAAAGAAAAATCATGCGGATTCAATACTGGCGGTAGTACTCATAAAGGGGCTGTCTTTTCAAATATTTATTTTCATACCGAATGTCACGAACACGGCGAAGAGGTTGCAAACGAAAGGTACATAATTGCGCGAAAGCCGTCTACGCCGCTCATTCGCTGAAACCAGCACCTTACCAAAGAAAAAAAAAAGAAGAAGAAAAGAAACAGGGTAAAGAAGACGGGCCGTCTTAACGACATTTGCAAAAGTGAGCCGTAGTTAGCCGTTCAAATTTGTCATCCGAGCCCGTGCCACTCGGCCAGATTACCAGGTCTATACCCAAGGGCCTCGATAATTATCCTGCCCGGCTATCCAAGTATGTCGGCGTCGTGCCCGGTACGAAGCGCCACCAATGACAGCGCGGAGGGAGTCCTTTCATTAGGATACACAACAAGGAGGTCTCCAAGGGAGACGAGAGCGAAGCAGGGATGCAGGGGGTTGGAGACGATGCATGCGGGACACGGTCCTGCCAAGAGCTCAGAAAATTACTCGACCGTAGGTCGAGACGAGGGGTTGCAACCCTTTTCACAGCACGTATATAAAGCGGAACACCCGTGCGCAACCGCTCCCGAGGCTACGCATTTCTTCAGGTGCGCAAGCTTCAAGGGCACCGCTGCCATTAAGCTTGCATCCCCTCTCGACATCTTCGTTAGCCCCGGCAGCACATATAGGCGACGTTAAACGGAGGCGAGCGGCCACTCGCCCCCTACGAGTGCCTAATGCGCTTTCCTTGTATGGCGAAGCGTACATATGCCGCTCTTGGTGGAAGCGTTGTGAAACGTATGCACCTGGCGACATCATGTTAATCAACGAAGCCTCGCACGGTTCAGTTTTTTTAAGGTGCGCTTCCGGGCGCCTGCAGTGAATGCAGCGAAAGAAGCTCAAGCGCACATATCTTCGTGTCTACAGCTAATGGTACGGATCAAGAAAAACCATGACTGACATGTCGGAAACGCGTCGCCGGCATTCTTATACCGAAACTTCGTGAGCGTTCGCCATACCTTTGTGTATGCTAAATTTATTCATGAGTGTGAGGGATACCGTTAATCTATACAGCTGCCAGT
This sequence comes from Hyalomma asiaticum, assembly GCA_013339685.2. NCBI lineage: Eukaryota > Metazoa > Arthropoda > Arachnida > Ixodida > Ixodidae > Hyalomma > Hyalomma asiaticum. The sequence continues at coordinate 15,956,948 of CM023485.1, read as the reverse complement.
AAACTGACAGTCTTTTATCCCCTGGCCATGTCGAACTACTCGAGACGTTTGCAATCAGCCCGACTCGAAACCTAGCCAGCCTTGAGTACGAACACCGCGAACTTAAGTTTAGCAGTATACGAAACGACACCTAATGAGATGAGCATGAGAACTCGGTGTTCTTTCGTGCGGTGTGCACGAAAATAAGTGAAATCCAAAAAAATCTCATTTCGTCAATGACTTCAAGAAAATTGCGTATCTGAAGTGCGCTTCTGAGCATGTGGCAACGCATGCGGGGAGAACCTCAGACAGCTGTACATGGAGAAATTCGATCGACAATTTAAGTTCCTTTCACAAGAGCGGCTATCTCAGCTAACTGTCGCCAGCCTGCCTGGCAAGTGATGCATGAAAAGCCCTAAAGTACCTTACATACCACAGCTCCCAACCAAATTATATAGAAGCCTTTTGGAATAAAACCAGAATTGCAACGCGAATTCCAAACAGATAAAAATTATGACAGCCTGGCAATATAAACCGGATTGAACAGGCTGCGCGCGCCGTCCCTCGCAGCGAAAGCACCGACGTCATTATAACAGTCACACTCTACCGGTTCTGTTCACTGGGACGGTTGGCCGAAGACCTGGGTTCCGAGCACACTTTCCTTTCCCTCTGTCACGGGGCTAGCCAATCAACGTGCCCTCGTGTAGGTTCGTGTGTTAGAAACTCGATGGCTTGACAGTCATCGAGAAAGGATAGACGAGACCGTTGTGCATGAAAAAAAAACAAACAAACAACACTCGCTGTATTTACAGAAACGGATTAAAGAGAGGAAAGGATAAAGACCAGACGAGGCATGAAAAGGAGAGGAAAAGTTAACAGGACTTTGAATGTGAGATAAAATAGCTAGCGGTGCGTACGAATAGTTCAAAAGGCAAGACTGTCACCGTTCTGGGGGGCACATGAATGTAGATGGCGAGGTGGAGACAGCAGACGCACTTGGAGCGGACTTGGATCGAGGTGTCGCTCGGAGGGAGGGTAGCGTCGGGCGAGTCGAGGTCAGCAACCTCTCGGCGTTCCTCAGCCGACGCTCAGACCACGAGCCGGGGCCGCAGTTGTGCCTGGCCAACGCCAGACGATGGAAAGCCGTTGGAGTGCCTGGCCAACGCCAGACGATGAGAAGCCGGTGGAGTGCCTGGCCAACAGGCGATGGGAAGCTGGTAGAAAGCCTGGCCAACGCCAGATGCTGGAAAGCCTGGCCAACGCCAGGTGCTGTACCGCTCGGGTACACGCCCAGGTGGAAGCCTGCAGCGGCCTGGTCACAGGAACTCGGCCGCCACTCCCGCGCCCTGGTCCGCTTCTTCCTGCCACCACGCCTCAGCCACGTCTGCTCCGGTTCTTCTCCCCGGTCTCTCCCTGGTCTCCCTCTCGCCCGTTCTCTTGGCGCTTTTTATCACCCATCTTCATCGTGGGCCTTCATCATTGGTGTTCTTGTCTCCGTGTAGTTTTCCGATTGCTCAGAGCTGCACTTGTGGCCTTTTCGGATTGGTGTTCCTGTTCATTATTTTATTCTTCTTTAGCGCTCGTGCCAACGTCGTCTTCGTCTTGCTTTCATTTTTTTTATGGCGCGCACTTTGAAATACGTGCACTCATCACAATAAGCCCCCCTCTTATTAAGTTTTTTTTTTTAGAAAAAAAAACTGCCGCTAAGTGCACGTGTTTCAGTCCACCACACAATTCACGAAGTAGTCCCAATACAGTCCCAATACAGTCCATATACAGTGAAACACTATAAGCACAGGACTACAAAAATCCACAAACCACTCTGAACAAGCATAGCGACACAATCACATTATTGCACCACATTTCCACGAATGACAATTAAGTGCCTCTTCCAGAAGGTCATGACATTTTTTTTTTTTTACGCTCTGGTGGGAACTAGCAGTGCACCGATGTTTCCGCCACTTCTTCAGTAGTGAAACATCTCAAAACAACTGTTACAAATTTCCGCAGTCCAGAAGAACTGTTATTTATATCCGAGTGTCGAAAGCCAGGAAGAGCTACCGGATATCTGCAAGGCGCTTATGTTATGGCGTCCCACACAAGTCGGATAGCACTTTCCAGACGCCTAAAGACAAGCCCAACAGACACTCTGAAGCGTGTAGGTCCAAATGCCCATCTGTATGACCGTCTGAAAACACGCCAACGCCATGTGACCTTGCAAGCTGCATACAATGAAAGATTGCATTCGAACGAACGGCCTTGCCACCAGGCGTAGAAAACCAGTTGCGTTCGAATCACCTCTTCATGGATCTCAACGCTTTCTTGCAACTGAAGAGCTGGCAATGCGTCAGACACTTCCGGCGAGACGCATTCTGAGCCGTATGACGCCCTAGAAAACGCTGCTGACTCTATGCTCGATGTGTCGCGCACATCTAGCGTACTAGGATTCTCGAGATGAGGTTCTCGCACTTTAGCTGTTGATTCTTGCACATTTTCGACCCTTCCATTTAGGCCATTGCGCTTTCTGTCCGACAAGTCACCATCTGCACTCTCATGTGCAGCTAATCTCAACCTCCCCGGAGGCAAATTATCTCTATGGTCTTCGAGGACCATGCTTTCATTATGTGTTACCGCTGCTGACGGAACACCCGTAGTATACGTGGCCATCGCCCTATACTCCTGACAACTGCATTCGTTGTCCTCATCCGGACAAACTAGCAGATCTTCTGCACTAGATATTTTGTGAGGAACTCTTTCCTCATCTACAACGCTTAGCCCCCTAGAGGCTCCAAAGTATCCCTCAGCGTTTGTGGAACTTCCCTGTTCCAAGCTCGCAAAGCTGGCCTCTGCCTCACCGAGCACCTCTGAAGCCATCACAGTCTCTCGGGTGTCTACTTCGACGCTATCCTCTAGCTCAGGTACTGACCCCATCGAAAGGCTGTGGTATGGTTCTATGCTGCATCCAAAGAGAGACCCTGATCCTTCCTTTAACCAAGTGCTGCCTATATAGCAAACCTCATCCGCCTCATCACATGTGCTATTGCACGGCGTTTCGCTACGCTCCAACTTCTCCATCCGAGCTTTTTCCACATCTGCCAGTCGGAGCTTTAACTCAAGTGTTCTTAACCTCATTTCTTCGAGCTCTCTTTCTTCCTCCTCCATCTCCCTTTCAAACTCTAACTGCTCCTTCTCTTCCTGTAGTCGCGCAGCCACTCGAGCATCAACCCATGCCGTAAATTCCTCACCTACCAAGCCAATGCGCCGTGCCAACTCTTCAAAAACTTTACGCGATTCCGAAGCGCTCATTTTCTTTTTTTCCCGTGCGAAATAAAGTGCAGAAACGGTCTCGTCGTCCTGTCGCCGCGGACGCCAATTTGTCACGGGGCTAGCCAATCAACGTGCCCTCGTGTAGGTTCGTGTGTTAGAAACTCGATGGCTTGACAGTCATCGAGAAAGGATAGACGAGACCGTTGTGCATGAAAAAAAAAACAAACAAACAACACTCGCTGTATTTACAGAAACGGATTAAAGAGAGGAAAGGATAAAGACCAGACGAGGCATGAAAAGGAGAGGAAAAGTTAACAGGACTTTGAATGTGAGATAAAATAGCTAGCGGTGCGTACGAATAGTTCAAAAGGCAAGACTGTCACCGTTCTGGGGGGCACATGAATGTAGATGGCGAGGTGGAGACAGCAGACGCACTTGGAGCGGACTTGGATCGAGGTGTCGCTCGGAGGGAGGGTAGCGTCGGGCGAGTCGAGGTCAGCAACCTCTCGGCGTTCCTCAGCCGACGCTCAGACCACGAGCCGGGGCCGCAGTTGTGCCTGGCCAACGCCAGACGATGGAAAGCCGTTGGAGTGCCTGGCCAACGCCAGACGATGAGAAGCCGGTGGAGTGCCTGGCCAACAGGCGATGGGAAGCTGGTAGAAAGCCTGGCCAACGCCAGATGCTGGAAAGCCTGGCCAACGCCAGGTGCTGTACCGCTCGGGTACACGCCCAGGTGGAAGCCTGCAGCGGCCTGGTCACAGGAACTCGGCCGCCACTCCCGCGCCCTGGTCCGCTTCTTCCTGCCACCACGCCTCAGCCACGTCTGCTCCGGTTCTTCTCCCCGGTCTCTCCCTGGTCTCCCTCTCGCCCGTTCTCTTGGCGCTTTTTATCACCCATCTTCATCGTGGGCCTTCATCATTGGTGTTCTTGTCTCCGTGTAGTTTTCCGATTGCTCAGAGCTGCACTTGTGGCCTTTTCGGATTGGTGTTCCTGTTCATTATTTTATTCTTCTTTAGCGCTCGTGCCAACGTCGTCTTCGTCTTGCTTTCATTTTTTTTATGGCGCGCACTTTGAAGTACGTGCACTCATCACACCCTCGCAGAAAGCGGTAAAAAGAAAAGTGAGTATTGGAAACAGTACTCCTAGCGGAGACGTCCTAGAGCGCGAGAGAAGACGGCAGAGTAGACAGAAGGCGGTCTGGTAGTCGATGCCGGAACACTGTAAACAAAAATTACCCGAGATGGGAGTAAATGGACCTGTCCTCTAGCGCATTCCCTGATAAGAGTTTAATATACTCCGGTCATGCGGAATAAAAGATTTACTCCGCTTGACCGCAGCTATATTTACATCCATCGAGGAGCTTTTGCGGGTAGCTATGGGAGTATGTGTTTACACCCATCGCGGAGCTCTTGCGGGTACCTATATGGGAGTTTATGTTTACATCCATGTAGGAGCTTTTGCTGAAGCCAGCTAAGCCTAGGCGTGGTCCGTGACAATTTCTTGCATAATTTTATTAATATTCGATCTACCTGGGTAAATTTGGTATCCTTTTGGTCTTTTCTCCTTCCGGTCGATAGTCTTGACGTTTGCTTTCCAATAATTCCTGGTTTGTTCCGCATACAAGCTTGATAATTAGGAAGCCTAAAAGCACGTCAACACTCGCTGGGTGGTGTGCCTCAGAGCCACGTTCAGAACAAATATTGTGGGTGGGTCTGGTCGATGCACGGCATTCGGCTTCTGGCTGGGAGGAGCAGAGCGGTCAACCAGTGGGAAAGAGCCTTGACCACTTTACACAGAACACTGATCGTCCCGTTGCAACTCCACTGCGCACGCAAGATTCGTTTAAAAAACGAAGTGGTGCTTCACATTGGACGCACTAAGCACACCGTGCGATAGAAGCGCCACCAATGACAGCGCGGAGGGAGTCCTTTCATTAGGATACACAACAAGGAGGTCTCCAAGGGAGACGAGAGCGAAGCAGGGATGCAGGGGGTTGGAGACGATGCATGCGGGACAAGGTCCTGCCAAGAGCTCAGAAAATTACTCGACCGTAGGTCGAGACGAGGGGTTGCAACCCTTTTCACAGCACGTATATAAAGCGGAACACCCGTGCGCAACCGCTCCCGAGGCTACGCATTTCTTCAGGTGCGCAAGCTTCAAGGGCACCGCTGCCATTAAGCTTGCATCCCCTCTCGACATCTTCGTTAGCCCCGGCAGCACATATAGGCGACGTTAAACGGAGGCGAGCGGCCACTCGCCCCCTACGAGTGCCTAATGCGCTTTCCTTGTATGGCGAAGCGTACATATGCCGCTCTTGGTGGAAGCGTTGTGAAACGTATGCACCTGGCGACATCATGTTAATCAACGAAGCCTCGCACGGTTCAGTTTTTTTAAGGTGCGCTTCCGGGCGCCTGCAGTGAATGCAGCGAAAGAAGCTCAAGCGCACATATCTTCGTGTCTACAGCTAATGGTACGGATCAAGAAAAACCATGACTGACATGTCGGAAACGCGTCGCCGGCATTCTTATACCGAAACTTCGTGAGCGTTCGCCATGCCTTTGTGTATGCTAAATTTATTCATGAGTGTGAGGAATACCGTTAATCTATACAGCTGCCAGTAAACTGACAGTCTTTTATCCCCTGGCCATGTCGAACTACTCGAGACGTTTGCAATCAGCCCGACTCGAAACCTAGCCAGCCTTGAGTACGAACACCGCAAACTTAAGTTTAGCAGTATACGAAACGACACCTAATGAGATGAGCATGAAAACTCGGTGTTCTTTCGTGCGGTGTGCACGAAAATAAGTGAAATCCAAAAAAATCTCATTTCGTCAATGACTTCAAGAAAATTGCGTATCTGAAGTGCGCTTCTGAGCATGTGGCAACGCATGCGGGGAGAACCTCAGACAGCTGTACATGGAGAAATTCGATCGACAATTTAAGTTCCTTTCACAAGAGCGGCTATCTCAGCTAACTGTCGCCAGCCTGCCTGGCAAGTGATGCATGAAAAGCCCTAAAGTACCTTACATACCACAGCTCCCAACCAAATTATATAGAAGCCTTTTGGAATAAAACCAGAATTGCAACGCGAATTCCAAACAGATAAAAATTATGACAGCCTGGCAATATAAACCGGATTGAACAGGCTTCGCGCGCCGTCCCTCGCAGCGAAAGCACCGACGTCATTATAACAGTCACACTCTACCGGTTCTGTTCACTGGGACGGTTGGCCGAAGACCTGGGTTCCGAGCACACTTTCCTTTCCCTCGCAGAAAGCGGTAAAAAGAAAAGTGAGTATTGGAAACAGTACTCCTAGCGGAGACGTCCTAGAGCGCGAGAAGACGGCAGAGTAGACAGAAGGCGGTCTGGTAGTCGATGCCGGAAGGATATAAGAACCATCCCTCGCTTTTCAATTGTAGCTGAGAAGGAAGCAGGTTAACGGTGCCTCGAAGCAACTCTCTTTCTGTCCGCAGCGGTCCTTTCACCGGAGCCCATTAGCTGCAAGCTCTCGTCAATCCAAATATAGCGCAGTGAAACAGGTGTATGGAAACGCGCAAAGCGCCTAATCATCCCGACACCAGGGTTCTATGCTATGTCTTCTTTGGCAACACCAGTGTCAATGCGGCAGATAATAATTTCATGCGACATGCCGAAGAGAACGAAACTTGCATTTCTCAGGTCTGTTTCACGTGATGTTTTCAAATTAGTGCACGAAATAGACAAGGTGTAATGGTCAAGGCCAGTAAAAGAAATCTTGACTACTTGTATAGAAACAATTTATTCAGTGTTGTTTCGTAAAACGATAAAAGAGGAAGTTCGGTTCCTCAACGAAGCGCTGAGCGGAAAGACTCGGTTATTCAACTCCGTCTCATCCTGGCATTACCAGTTGTAATAAACAAGAAGTCAGAGGCAGCAGACGGTGCCAACTGCACTGCTCATCTGGACACAGGTGTACGCAATATTCCAGAAATATCACAACTGTAACAATGAACCACGCAAAATAAAGAAAAATGCAGCGTGCTCGTAAGAACGTACTCACGCTGTCCGCACGTCTGACTTTTCTTCTCGTTTCTTGAGGCAGAACAATGCTTCTCGTTTACTCCACAGCGTAGGTCACGTCGTCCAAATACATTTTTAATCGCGCAGCCACCGGCCACAGTGAAGATAAAGTGTATAGTGGATACAGCCTGGTAGTGGAGCGGGCATGTGGTTACACTGGTGTTTACCGCCGGTAAAACGCTCTTCATGAGAGGGAACGCAGTAGGAACATGAGATGCGGCACCTAGGCGTACGTTCGTAGCCCGAATTATTAAACAACAAAGCGCTCGCTCGCATCGCGACCCGTTTATCTACGGCGCGGAGTACGGAAGGGAGGCAGCTGTGCCACTGTTCACGGCCTACCCGTACAGCGACGAGCAGGTTCGCTACGTGAGGCCGTAGTGCGCCACGATAAATAATGCACTAACGTGTGCGCAGAGCAGCGTGAACCTCGCGCATGGCCTCCTTCATCGGGTCGCAGTACTGGTTCAGATAACAACGAAAGGTCTGGAAGGAATCCACAACAACGTCATCAAAACGTTATGTTATCTTCGTGTAAGTGCCGCTTATTGTTAACAAATACGCCCACAAGGACGTTACGGCAACGAGCGAGCTTTTGTGTTCCGCGGAGAAGATTGGAACACAACAGAAGAAGGCAAACTAAAGGCCGTCGCCCTGAATGCTTACTCATGACGTCACGCGTTCAGCTTATAACAGCCCTAAACACGGCGACTGCTATGATGTCAACGAAGCAGATTCCCCTCATTGCTCGCTTATAATCGCGGAGGCGCCAGCCCCCGTCACTTAACCCTTCGTGCCGAGGACGAGAAGTAAGGGGCCTCCTTACCCGGCGGAACAATAGTCATCATCATCATGATCACAATTCACTGCTAGCGAGCTTCGGTGTCTGTGCCAGAATAATGACAAAGGCCACGCGCGGTGTGTTGACACCTATCACGCGACGTCGCAGACGAGCTCGCAACGATGCTCACGCTACAGGTTGGCGTCTTCAGTGACGCCAGTGTACCAGTGCGCAGTTCGGTTCTTAATCAAACAAGACATACACTAATGGAAGTTGTCTGCTCGACTTCGGAAGTATACTCATCACCAGAGATCTCTGGTATCACAGACTGCGCCTGCTGGTAACACACACACACACACACACACACACACACACACACACACACACACACACACACACACACACACCTTTTTTGTTAGATAATTGGCTCTCCCTCGAAATTCACCTTTCGGGAATATTTCCCTTCTTTTTTTATTTTACAATTGGCTGTAAGCCCGATATACCTTCGGGTGGTGCGGGCTACCCCCCCCCCCCCCCCCGATTATTTTAATTTGTTTTCGATCGCAGGGGGACGAATTTAACACACACACACACACACACACACACACACACACACACACACACACACACACACACACACACACACACACACACACACACACACACACACACAGCTGAGAAAACAGGGCGTCAGCGTATTCCTAAGCATGCTCGAACACTGCTAGGGCGGCGTACCGTAAGCAAACGTATCAAGAGGAACGGTTACTATCCCCGCAAGGCAGTGAGCTAAATTTTATGGTTGTCTACGAGCAACACGCTCCGGGTGACACCAGGTACACGCCCTTCGGATAGCGGGCGTTGTGGGTGGTCATTAAACACAATTACGGCAATAAATTTGTAGGTGCGGTCACTAGCCTCTACAGTGAGCGCGCTGAATGACAATAGATGACGCCAAACGCTCGAACAGCGTCCCCGTACGTTAGGACAGAAGCCGCAGCGGAGAGCTTCGGATGAATATTCATAATACGAACGAGAACGAGCACGCAACTTCACGTATACGGAAGCGTCTGTACATTGTGCTCGGAGAGTACGAAACCACTCGATTTCTATGTGAGAGACAGGTCGGAACCACGCACTTAATAACTAATAATATTCACCGCCACGCGTAGCCGTGAAACATGAGAAGGCACTGCATAACACTACATTACAATTTAATCCTGAAAATACCACTCGTATTCTCCATATTTAAGGGTTAGCTTCGGCTAACAGACTTCAAGAAGTTCCCTGAACACGGTCGACAACTAGCAGCCCCCATTTATTTTTTTTTAATTTAAAGATCCAAAGGCCAAAGGCTCACGTAGCTTCACTGAGTGAGACGAGATGTCGAAATCGGCCGCTTTTGCTATGAGCTATTCAGGCGCAGCCATTCAGCATCCCTGCGTCGACACCTTTATTTATTTTTTTTTGTTCGCTTTCTTTTGCCATCGTTATCTCAATTGAGAGACATGAAAAGCAATATGGCGGACTTCTTGCGAGCGAGAAAAAGACCGCGCTACCCAGCTACGCAGTGGAAGGCGTTCAACTGGAGGGAAATATAAATAAATAGCAATGAACGAAGAAATGAAATTGAGCGCGCATGCGTCCCTGCCAAGAGTGGCGCAACGGAGGCCCGCTCCGTATACAACATCGTACAAAACAAGCGCCACGGGGGGACGTGAAGGCACGATGCGAGTCTTGGCCTCTGGTCGCTGCAACCGTTCGTCACTGAGCGAGCAATATGAAAGCGCACGCTTTCGAGGGACCCTTCCTCTACAAAACTTCCTCCCAGAAAAGTGCATGCGGCGACGACAGTACATGCGGGCGAGATGGTCTGTCTCGCGCAAGGAGGTCTCTGGCGAACTCATTCGACGAACAAGAATTAAAAAAAAAAAAGCTCATCGTTAACTGCGAAGCTAAGGGAAGGTCTCCTGTAACATCGTTATTTACGAAGGAAGAAGAAGAAGAAGAAGACGAAGGAGGAGAAGGAGAAGGAGAAAAAGGACTTTAATGCGTCCTAGGTGGACAACACCAAAAAAAAAAAATAAAAGGGGGGGGGGGGGGGGGGGGGTGATAGAGGCCGAGAGAAACGCAAATGAAGTATCCCATAGACCTCGCGCACAAAAAACCGTGTACAACTTATATAACCTTGCTTAAAACATTAAAAAACAACAATGCGCTAACAGAACCGGGCGACACTGCAAAGGACTTTCTGTCTAAAGCGAAAACGGACACCGCTTCGTCGTAACGTCTGCCTGTCGTTAATCACACACACACAAAAAAAAACGTACCGGAAGTTTGAAATTTAAGTATCCACTAAATAATGGGCTGTTTTGCAGGCAGCGCTACGACACAAAACGGCGTCAAAAGCGTAGCGTTAGCGGCCTACAAACAGCCCGCGTACATTATTCGAAAGGATTGCGGGAATCGGATTACCAGAACGGAACGAGAACCTATATGATGGCACGCAGCATTGCTGTTCTTTTTTGCTCAAACATAACATTAAGACAAGGAATCCCACAAGCTTTTAGTGGGAATGTTTCGCGATGTTTTTCCTATATGAAAGAAACGTACGCGGCGTAAGAAATATCCTACAAGAGGTTTGTGCAGTGTCACCATGGAGGAGAACACGAAGAAATTGAAGAAATTTCCCTCTCTTTCTCACTACATCACGTCTCGCAGGGGAGTGCTACCTATTATGCAAAAATAAGAACATCTCGAAGGTGTCCCTTGTGTCGGCACCGCCATTCCAGTAAAAGACAGTAATCCGGGCAGAACGGCTTCAGCAGAACGCGCTCCTATAGACGGTAACGAAATTTTATTTGTCTCCCCGTTCGAAATCTGCCGCTTACGTTCGCCAATGTGTCGAAAAAAAAAAAGAAAAAAGTTTCAAGGCATACGACATAAGAACAAAATATAGAATGGAAGAACTGCGCAGTAGAGCGCCGGGCCTTTCATGAAACGCAAGTCGAACACCCCACTCGTAAACAAGCAGCAGGCCAGACACACTTCCAACATAAGCTAACGCGCATTCCAGGAGCTTAATCAGATCCTCCAAAAAAGGCCGCAGTCTGTCGAGAGGCAGCGCAGTCCGGGCACGAAAGAATTTCATTACGGACAGCCGAAGCGCCGAGACCGCGTGCAAGCGCCGCATGAACAGAGACATATGGAGCAGACTGCACGGTGAGTGACGGCACTGAGCTCGGGGCAAAAAGAAATACCAGCGCTCTTTTCTCGTACAGAGTTGGTTATTGCGGGAGGGAGGGCCGTCGTTTTTTAAGAGGCGCCCTGCAATGCATTCAAGCGGGCGCATTTCCGCCAGAGCGCTGGTACGCCTTCGCGGGCTGCGGGCACGCGTGTAGGGCAAGACTCACTCGTGAGCAAAGCCAGCGTACACGAACTCATAATGAATGGAAAGGAATGCAATTACTCCGAGGCCCGTAAACTTGTCGCTCACGGCTGGGGCAACCGGGCCGACGATGTAAACAAAGCCCGGTTCGAGGAAGAAAAGGGTGAGGCGCGAAGAGAAGCGAAATACACTAAGCGAGAGCTTCGGCCCCGCCATCTTACGTACATTATCTACATGGTGAAGATTGAAAAATTCACAGACAGCCACGGAGGTCGTACATTTGACGAAAAAATAATAAAATGCTAGATGCGCGTGTACTGCGCGCTTCCATAATACACTGCGGTCTGGTAACCGAAATGGAGGGCTCCCGAAATTTTGACCCAGGTGGTGAAAATTTCTGCAGCCCACCATTCCGACACCCCTCATAACTATATTGACACGCGTACGTGATCTTTGTTCTTTCACGGGGACCGCCTTTTCACAATCTTTTAAGCATGTTATCGCTCAGCACATCCCACGCTTGAACTATCGCGCGTCTTCGGGAGCGTTGCCGACTGTTACTCTGAATGCACGACGCGGATGTGCGAGCGCGTTCTAGATCTTGCGCGAGCGATAAGCAATAAAGCTTGAATATTTTATGATGCATGCACACACACGCACACACACACACAAAAAAAAAAACGACGCATTTACCGCCGATCAGTTTTTCAACTTCCGACAAGTGTGATCGCCGCTATCGTCTTACAGTATATTTTGACCGCCTTGCTAGGCACTGGTTCGGCCAATAAAGGGGGTTGATCTTCAGCTGTCTGGATTCTGCGTCCTTCATCGTTACAACCCCACGAAATCTAGATGTCACGTGGTAAAGACAATCTGGCTATATGGGTGTCACAGCGGACTAGAGTGGTCAGTGCTTCAAATTAATGCCACCTGGCGTTATTTGACGTGTAACCAAAGTAACAATACACAGGCGTCACCGCATGACCCCATGAATTTTGTTTTCAGCAATGGCTGACGGCTACAGTACATGGAGAGTAAGTTCACAAATTTTAACGCACATTTATCGATGCTAAAGTGCTCCGTGTTGCGTCGACTTTACATAAACTGTTAGCCAATGAACGAGGGCTGCGACCGGCGGAAGAGAAAACTTCCCCGGTGAAATGTGCTTGAGATCGATCAAAGCGGATCACTTCCAGATGTTCACCAAAATGAACGAAGCTTGTAAGGTAGACAGGCAAGTGAAAGACCGCAGACACAAAGCGGACGTGCTTGTGAGAAAGAACAGGACAGAATACAGGAAGGCGCCAAGTTTCTTTCGCTGTTTGGTCGCCCTTCACTATAGAACGCCAAAAACTGGAGCGGATGAAAGGATGCAGCGGAAGCAGGCCACGAGCTTCAGGTGATAAGGGAACGGCGGAAGCACAACATCCGCTCAGTGAAGTGCTGAAGGATGCCCATCGAAAATGTCGAGGAGCTCGACTTTCTCCAGAAGCGAAGAAAATGAGGCGCGTCAGGGCCACGAAATCAACGATGAGCAAAATTGTCCCCGTCTTTCTTCTTTTTATTGTCCGTCATGTGGACAGTCTGTTGCGCTGATGGTTCAATAAATAGATGAAATAAAAACACTTTCTTATAAAGATCTTTTCAGTCGACATTGAATGAACGCTTATACAGCGTCACCACATCTTCGTTAAGGCAGGGCCAAGTGGCACGCCACTGCTTCCGGTAAGACGTCTTGATCTTATCCCTTCAAAGGAGCTACATCATTACGACGAAATAAAATATTCGTAGTTATAAATGAGGCGGGCATGGGCAAGGTGACGCACGTGATAGGGAGTACAATTTTATCAATTCATCGTAATTTGCCTTGTGTTATGCACCGCGCATTGTCTAGTGTTATTTCTTGTACTTCACTATGATTTAAAAAAGAAGAAATGTCGCATGCTCCACGGTGGTGCCGAAAGCGAGAACGCGAAGCTTTCCAGGCTTTTGCGCAGACGTTGTGTGGTGCAGAACGCTATGCTCGTACGGCTCTTCGTTTATTTCGCACGCCTCCTTGGGTAGTATCCCGGGAGGTCTCGTCCCACCAGCACATCTATGTTTCAGCATTTCCTGAGAACACTTTCGCGTAGGCGAGTTGTATGGCGTGATTGATGCATTTATGCCGCGATTTCACCGGGCCTAGTCCAGCTGTTTTTAGTTTCTGCCAAAGTATGTGTTCGAGTAAAACAAACAAACAAACAAACAAACAAACAAACAAGGACTGAACCTACTTTGTTTAACCTATCATTTAGCTCAATATATGCGCTGTCTGGTTGTCTGCACTGCTTACGCGGCGACCCAGATGCGTAATGTAAAAACGACGCAGGAGTTTCTACAGAAATCGTCTATTTAAATGGCTATCTTTATGCAACAAAATCGTACTCATTTCAAGGACTGCATGGCATAAACGTTTCATTTCGTCAGCAGTAATACAAAGCATCTCGAGCTCCTGCCGACCAGCTATAAGCAGAAACAGTTCGGTGGACGATAACGACGGAATATCGGAACCCCTTGTTTTCACCGTTTTGGAGGGAAAAGGCACGGAGTAGCAGCATGGGAAACGCCCACTTCCGGGCACACATCACGTCGAAAGTATAGCGCATTTCATCCATCGCATTTTGTCAATAGAAGTATAAAGGTAAATAAAAAGATTTTAGAAAGAGCGTAAAAACGTCAGCCTTACAGTTATCCCGAGCACGGTAGAGAATGATACGCCACATACCTGCAAAAGATGCAAAAAGGGAGAATCACATTTACGAAAACGGATACAAGAAAGCGTGAAATAGCAGTGCACATATAACGCAGCACTAAAAACAGCACGCATTTAATAGACACTAGTCACAATCTATACGTGCTAAAGTGCACTAAATGTGTCGTTTTTTTTTTTTTTTTTCCTGACGCAGCGGGTATTCAAAGCTATGGCTACTAGCGATGACAGGAAGTGCTGTATCATGGGCAATACTATTACTTAAAGAGGGGGCGAGACCCCAATCCACGTCGCTGGGCTATCATGTGATCCGATGGAGCGACGTGTTGCAGATTACGACTGCAGAACGACTACATGAATGACCGACAGGAAAACATATTAAGCACTGTACCATAACGGCGCTCTCCGGGCCGCTTTTTTGGAATCTTACGTGTGGCCTTTCCATGTGCTATCGCTACACATCTGGAACCAACTGGAAGGTGGGTTATTCTCAGCATGGTAAAAGCGCGCAGCGAACGGTACGTGCTACGCGTGCTCGCCGTCTCAACTATCACGTGGGTTTGACGCTTATTTCGTGTTTTTCTTTATCGAAAGGAATAATAAAGCGCGTCTGGCACACGTAATTATGATGGCGCCACTCACGAGGGGCGTTTGGTGCTTGGTTACTGTCAGACGCCCCTTTATGTTCTTGGTTTTAGTAAAAACCTTGAACGGCAGGGATGAATTCATTGCTAATAACATCAACGCAAAGTTAGCACTTCCGTCAGAAAATACGCAGCTTTAATTTTGTAAATAGCCAAGAGTCTAAAAGGAGTGAGCTATATCGTTTCATTTCGAATGTGTAATTCCAATAGATAAAGCCACTTCTCGATTCAATCCATGGGTTCGCTTTCCGCGAATAGTCGACGCATACGAAAGAACGCTGGAAACCAAGTCATAAACCGGCTCACTAGAAACGTCGGCCCCAGAAAAACTACCACCGCATAAAGGAACAACTACGTCTTTCGAAAGAATGCAGAGGCACACGATGGATGAAAACGGTCATAATTTCTTGTATTTTTCCTTGGATTAAATTTATATAAAATCACGAAAAACATATAGTGATCCTACGAATATCATCGCTGAACCCAGAAAAAAGCGTGGAATACTCTATGTCATTCACTACAAAGGGCGCTAACAGTGCAAGGTAGCGTGATGTCAGAGACGGGAGGCATACAAAAGGTGGTCCCACAAGATGCTGCCATATCGCCGAAAAATCAGCAGCGCGCACTAAAACTTGAATTTCAGCCCATAAATACGAGCCACGCGTTAACGGCTCGACTTTCTGGACGATATCGTTGCCTGTGACATTCAATGAAAGAAATTTTGTTTCTTCTCGTTTGCCTAGTACAGTAGGAGCTCTACTAACTATGACAAGAAATGTTTTGCAACAGGCTGCGGTACTTCTGCTCTGAAGGGCTGTAGCAACGAAATACACAACACATTTAAGACCTATGCTGAGGGCCCAGCCCTCACTATGGTGCAAAGTTACTTCATGAGCGAATACACATGATCCCTCCCGACGTGTGAAACTTGTGTCATATTTAGTGTTGCTTTGCTACAGCACGCAATCGCTAGAGGTGACAGGATGAAGCCAAGAAGGCGTTACGAAAGAACGGCTTACTTGTCACGAGTACATGTTACACAAGGAGTCACGACACCTTGAAAAGAAAGCAGTTGCTCCGTACGCCCAAAAAACCAACAAGACTGCCAGAAAAGCTCTGGGAAAGCCAGCTAAAGAAGTTGAAAGTGACAAATGTGAGCTCTCCGTCACGGGGAGCATTGCTCTGTATGCAGTGTAGACGTGCGAAATAAGCTGAAATTTCCTTTTGCCTGTCATCTTTTAACTAGCGCTGAGGTAGGTACCCACGGGGATTAATAAACGGTACGTGAAAAGACGTCAACAGTCCCAGACAGCTATCTGAATGCAGAAAAGGCTCGGCACTGCAGCGTGCACAAGAAACCACTCGGGCGGATAGGTATGAGGGCGCGGAACGAGAATTAATGGGAGCCCGCAGAACGAATGCGTTTATGCATGCGCAGCCAACGACGAAGCTATGCAAACGCGAGCAGCACTAACGGTGGTAGCATCGGTGTAGAGCGCGGCCTTTGCTTTCACTCTCACGAGCGGCGAGCCATAAAAAAATGTTACGAACGCGTTCGCTATGCCGGTTACGCTGCACGGGAAAGGCAACAACGAGTGCAAATGCCTGCCTGTTCATGCGTAACAAAGGACGCCATCAGGGACGTGCGATTCCTCTTACCAGAAACGACGACGATAAGGAGCAAAAACGACCACAAGCACATATGCGCAGAAGATCACGGAACAAAACCCTCTAAGGCATGTGGCTGCATTTCGACCCGCCACAGTGACAGCGTCTTGCAAGTTCTGACCGCGGTGAGCTTCTTGAGAAATTCGCGAAAGGAAAACGGAAGTGCCACTAATTTATCGCTATTTAACGGCTAGCACATTCTAACTGGCACATGGTTCTCGTGGAGGGTGTTTCGGTCCGTGGTGTACAGAAGCGAGGCCTCTGGCTTGGAGGAGATGCCTACCAAAGGCAGTCACAAAATAGATGAAAGTGACCAACATGGGTTCGAGTACTTAACGCAGACAGAACGTATACGTATTGCAAAAAAACTAGAAAGAAGAATGGCGAACGCGACATTAATGTCGACTTACACGTCTTCATTGGCTCTAGCGTTTAGTGCACTTTCGGTGGAATGCGGTAGACTTTAGGGTAACTCATTCATTTTTACTAATTACTCAGGCGGTTAATTTAGCATTTTCCTTACTAAACTTATGGTATCATATCATATCTACCTCGGACAACTTTAAACTTGACGTGTGTTATATGACGTTATTATTATTTTTTTTCTACAAACTTCGCTTTCCTTCGCTTCCGTTACAACACCATCGGGAGATGAATCTGGGGGTGCTAAGCAAGAATCAATGTCGCTGGGCGCTACCGCGAGAAAAACAAAATGTACCTATAGACGAAATCAGTGTTACGCTCAGTGTGGGGTATACAGAAGGTTGTAGCGGCGGGGCTGGTGTTTGGTTTCGCATCACCATTAAAGCGTCGTTTGACGGTGTCTCTACCGCGGAATAAGAAGACGAAGGAACTGGAGACGAAATCAAACGTGCGCTGCTCCGATAGAAATAAGGACGCAGTCGCGGTGCGAAGGAACACGTCGACAGGACATTGAGCTGAAATCAACGAGACCTCACTGCATAAGCAAGAAATGGAGCAGTTGGCCGCGCAACAATGAGAAAGAAATGGCAGACTCACTCGGTAATGAAGAAAACTAAATCACGACTTGATTGCAGCAGCGACAACAACAACAAAACAGGTACCCCTCTACGCTGATACAGAGGACTCCTGGCGCCACGACAAGCAGGAGAACAATACATTTCCTGCTGTTCACGATGCACGGCCTAGTATGGCACAGGAAAAAGGTAACAATGTTTCGGGACGCGTTTTCCTGTAATATGCCTCTTAACGAAACGAAAACTTATCCTAAGGGAAAGGGTATAACGTAAGGCTCCACTAAATTGTTTCCTTTCAGGCAATACCAAGAAGTTGGCGGGCGAGATATTCACAAGGGAACAATGCCTTTGTAGTTCAAGCTTGCCTGTGAACTATAACTGAGTCAATGTGAAAGCAAATGTGAATTAGCACTATAAAACGCGTTGTCACGAGCATAGATATGCACACCTCCACGAACTATGCGAACTACCTGGAGCGATGAGTAGAGATAATGACACCACAAGCAATTTCAGTGAAGTAACAAGGGCGTATATAGCAAGAAGACCATAGCTTCGACAAAAAAAAAATGCATTATGTGAGATATCTTCCAAAGCAGTCTCGGCTTAAGTTATTCTTCGGATTTTAATCGCAGTCCATGTCAGTGTCCTCATTCCGTGTTCTGTAGAGCGTGCTTCTCCTTGCGCTAGAAAGTATGAGGTGAAGCCGCTCCGTGCGCTTAACTGATTAAGTGCAGCGACGATGCTGCGCAATTCATGACAAGGCTGCCGCTACCTACACGTGTATAGACATGAGGCGGTTCATGAGACTATTTCAAACAAACATTGCGTCCTCATCATGGCTGCATTAGGCGAAAACCAAGACAAGAATGAGCTAAAGTAAGGAATGCAATATCCAGAGGCTATAATATAGGTATATCTACAGTATGGCGAACGGGGCATCATTTTTCATTGTGTCGAAGCTTAGTTAAATTAGGGCACATGCATGTATGTTTTGTGTCCAAAACTGGAAAGTGGCACTAGGTCGCACAAAAGCTCATGAATTGTCGCAGCCTATGTCTGGAGAGTGAGCGTGTACGTACGTCGCGGCTTCTGATGGAGGATGTATGCATAACAATTTTAGCAAAAAGAAAAGAAAAAAGCAAACAAAAAAGAGAAGAAATCCCGGTACACTCGCCGGAAGAACAAATTATTTACGTCACCAGTCAGCATATAAACCGTTGGCGAATACCATCACTTGTTTAGGAGAGGAAAGTTGGATAAAACGAACATGAAGTCTACGATGAAGAGCGGCATGCGGTCTAATGCTACTCGTCGGGGAAATTCATGGCCAGACGATCATGTATGGACACTGGGTATATCACTTTTGAACCAAACACTTTTTCTTTTCTGCGCTGCTGCGTGGCATCTCGAACCTAGCGTATGACTCTCTCCCATGCTGGGATTATTTATCACTCTCTCTATATCTAGTTCTTGGAGCGTCAGCAGAAAGGAGGCAACGGGTGGATCGGAAGAACAAGATGTATTAGCTGCCAACCGAGACGGAAATTGAGGGTGCCACATTGACAGCTCGCCGCGAAATAGGGGGTGTGACATGACCGAATGCAGCGTTCCGCGTACTAGGTACGATCACGCACGCACAGACACGCTGCTCTGGCTGGTAGCCCGACCGATGAAACCGGAAGGAAGCAAGGCCGGGTCAAATACCCGCATAAGTTCCTAGCGTCTCGGTTGCTGAGATTCAAAGGTCGTCGGAGAAGTGCAAATCAATAACGACAAGAAAGAAAAAAAAAAGCACGAGCGAATGGATAGTAGAAAACATACGTTGGACGTGTGTGACGCCCTCAAAAAGGATGAAGATGATGGGGCCGCGCGGCTCTGGAGCAAAGATCAATTTCACACACAGCTGCGGTTTTGGGCTTCGCGTCGTGAACGAACAGAATACAAGGAAAAGGCAAATGAGAAAGGAAACAAAAATAAACGAAAGGGCGAAAGGCCGGTCGGTTCGTAGGAAGTGCTGTCCGCTCTATAGTGGAGCGGTAGACGAGTATTTATGAGGCAGGCAGAGATAGGATGGAGCGCAGGAACACTGCAGTAAGAGCGCGATAAAAGTGATATTGCACCAGCATGCGGATCACGATAAAAGAAACAGAATTTCATTAAACTTCGAAGCCTTCCGATGGTGGTTTATAGGTGCTCGGACAGCGTTGACACGGCGGTGGCCTACAGGGGAAATAAATACCCTGCCGGAAAGATGTTTGATAGAGAGCCGCGGCAACAACACGCTACAGACACAGAATTCAATGATATTTAGGCGGCACAGACAACAGCTAGGAGAGTATGGGTGAGGGGGAGAGGGGAGACGGGGGTTGGAGGGTAGGGTTATGGTAAAAAAAAAACGTACCAAAAATCCGGCAAAGTTTGGAACAAGAGCTGCGTGTCACTCACATGCCATGCGCGCGCGAAACCGTGTAACAGCACACAGCAGTTCGATGTTAACGCAGCACCTTCACTTAGATAAAGATCGAAGTCTTTCGCATCATGGTTTCGTCGGCGTTATCAAATGTGACGCTTGGATTATTGGTTGCCTTGGTGCCACGCTAGTGAAATTACTTGATACAGCTATCGAGAACGGGACACCTCGTAATCAATACGCCTAAAACACCAAAGCGACGCAAGTTTGAGGCGTGATAAACACATCGGCGAAATTCAACCTAAGGCCGCTTCAAACAATTTGTACGCAGCTTCCGCTAAGTCGAGCAAGGCCACATCACAGCGAAGCTGGCCAAAAGTTTATTGAAACAGGTCCGAACATGATAGGTAATTTTTTGGCGGGACTATGTCACGTGATTATCATGTGATCTTTTGTCGGGAACATGTCACGTGACGTTCTGTTACGCGACTTTACAATCATCATCTACATAATAATAATAATAATAATAATAATAATAATAATAATAATAATAATAATAATAATAATAATAATAATAATAATAACCTTCCTCGTCATTATCACCATTTTGCAATCACGTGTCGTTGTGACGTCACATTACGTGATATATGACAAGGCCATACATGGTTATGCCGGTAGGTGCAGCGTCGCTTGGTTGCTAGGCAAGGTCATTTCGAGGTCATATTTCGTGCGAGATCACACATATTTCGGGATAGGACAAATTTTTGGCTAGCTTAAGGAGCTTCGCTGCTAAAAAAACATTGAAGTTCGACCACGAAACTCCGTATAGCGGCACTTGAATGCAGCTACTCAACTGCTTAGGTTTCTGCGATATATCCTAAAGGAACTTGAATGAAATACGCATGAATGTCACGAATGCCGCGACGATATTCTGTTTCGGCGGCGCGCACCCTGTACATTCTATCCTCAGCTTCGCTAACCACCTCCCCGGACAGCTCGTTTAGCAGGAGGGGCTCACGAAGCACTTCTGCCGTTTATGTCGATCACTGCGAAAAGACCGTTGTAAGCACCTTCCCTAGCGCGCTCTATGCAGACTTGCAGCACGCCTATATAGCGTTTACCCTATCCAGAAGAAAGCAACTATCGTTTCCAGACACACGAGAGAACTGCGTTAGAACACAATGGGACTGCGAGCTCAGTTTGGTTCTTCTGTCGCGAGGCGCTCAAGCACCGTGACTGGAAGACAAAGGAACAGCTCTGTGTTGACGTCACCGTGGTCCGTCGTGCCAGTGTTTGCCTTGCCTACGGACCAAGGATACGCCGCAGTGCAAATGAGCAGACCTGTGTAAACACTGCGCAGCCGTCCAACTAAGCGGAAAGGCAACAAAGAAAAAAAGAGAAAGTGACGAAATAGAAAGAGGCAAGCTGAACAAACGGTGCTATGCTAATAGTAATCACAAAAACTGAAGCCATGGCCAGGGGAAATCGACGGCCGTATTGATTTCTGAGCGGACAGCGGAGTGGATGTCGCGCTGTTCGCGGACCGAGAGATAATGAATCGCCCCACGGTGGTGCGTGCAGGGCCATGGGAGGAATTCATTATTTCTCAAAGACCTCGCTTCACAAACATGCAGAACACACACACACACACACACACACACACACACACACACACACACACACACACACACACACACACACACACACACACACACACAAAACCCGTAAGAACGAACACGTTCACTGCATAGTACGGGATGAAGATGTCCTAAAACAAGGCAACAGAAACAACGAAATGCAAACAACAAGCACTTTGTGCAATGCGTACTTTGTGGTCATCTCGTCCTCTGTTAGGCAACTTACACTTTAATTCTACACTACGCTATAACAGGAATGTCAATGTTCAAACTCCGGGCGTTCACGGAAAACCAGTGACGCAAGATTCAGTGGCCTTTTTCACTTTCGTACTGCTTTATCAGCATCCTCGCGCTGCAAGGTTTGTAACAGTATCCTGGCAAACAAAACTTCCACATTTTCACCCAGCAGCGACACTTGCTATCGGAACAACAGACTGCGTTGTTCTGACAGCACTCATGACATCCATCGTCATCATTCGTGGAAATGGCTTAGGTGCCTTCGAATATACTATTATAGTCGACCTGCCATGTCGAGGTAGGCTGCTGAAATCGTCATTGCTGCTCCCATGCTTTCTTGCCTAAATTTGACATTTAGTCCACACTGAAAACTAATTACATTTAGTATTACGCTAAAAAAAAAAAACTGCGTCACCCCTGAAATATGCATTCAACGGTGCCTCTTGCTGATGAGTACATTTTCAATTAGTCGTACACGAAATTATTCAAGGCCCATGAAAGACTGAACGTTGAAGAAACTTGAAAAGATTCGACCATGTAATAGGTACATCGGCGTTTGTCTTGTATGGTGCCTCTGCCTTCTGTCCGTGCGTGCACGACCTATCTCATCGTAGTCAAGACCCCATAACGACTTCAACAGGAGCAGGAGGCATTACGCATTAATATATGCACGTTTGGTGTTACATCCGCGTGATTGCGTTACATTTAGAAAAATCATTACACAAGCTAGTAAAATCCGAGAAGAAACTTTCACTCGGGCGATCGTTTCAAAGACGTTCTGACGAGTAAAGAAAAATTGTTGCGAAGAAAAAAACATATTTGCGGATTTTCCATCGCGCCGCCATTGAACCTTCCGGAAAACGTGCTTTAATAACGCTCGATGAAAGCGTGTATCGCACCTGAATGGGCCGGCGCACGGCGTTTCCAGTAATGATGCTGACATCACGGAAACACCTTTCCTTCAGTCCTGCGAACCGACGAAGCTGCGTCAACGTTAATTACGCGGCCATTAGCGCAGGTGCGCCAAGAGTGCAACGCGTCTTTAAGACACGCGCAACGAAAAAAACTAATCGCAGAAAATGATGTTTGCAAGAAAACATTCCCGGTCTCTGCTAGAGGCAAAAGGCCGGATACAGGTCGCCCGAACAATTAATAAGTTGCGTCTCGACTTCCGCCATTATGTAATAACACGTACCTATCGCTAAATTATTAATTAGTCGCTGATTAAACTACAGCCTTTAGGTTCTTGAACAGTGTACAATGAGAACAAAACAGCAGCATCGACAAAATCGCGTGAATGGAGTTTCCCAGGTGACCAGCGCAAAGATATGAAACACTAGGCGAAGGCCAGCTGTGAGTCGAGGAATGAAAGCAAGTACGACGGATCTCGCATGACAGGATGACCCGTGCCAGTAGGAACTTAAAATAAGGGCTTCACCCTGCCGATCGATTTTAGTTTATGTAAATAACAAAGTCTCTCTCTCTCTCTCTCTCTCTCTCTCTCTCTCTCTCTCTATAAGGACGAATATAAAACATAACTATAAGGCTGGTGTTTTTTCACCGCGAATAATGAACGAAAGAAAAACAAGGTTGCAATTTAAATTGAGCTTACTAGAAAGAAGTGATAAATATAAGCACGAAAATCGCTAACAGGTTCAGCCATAGGGCAAATAATAAGCACTGCACTTAGATAAAAGAACAAAAGCATGTTCCGGTATGATTGCTCCATCGGCAGCATGCACACATCCAGAAATTTAAATCTGAACAGCAGTGGCACTTATTTACACGCAATGTGCGTGCTTTTTCCACTGTATCCAGTCAATCGTATCACGCGCTTTACAGGAAACGCCGTGAAACATATTTATGAAATGAAGGTAATTTGCGACCTGCGTCTGGCACGGCTTCAAGGCGACACCGCCTGTAAAGCGTGCACGGCCCCGCACAGGTAAGCTATGCAAGGAAGCCAGTCTTACAAACGACGACTTCCAGCCCTCTTATAAAGAACGACGAAACGGCCACAATTCAAGCTTTTAAAAATGGCTTTCTATGCAAAGTAAGCTATGGCTTTAGAAGCTTTTTCACTGTGAGCAGAAAAACTTCCGAGCAATGTAGTAGAAAATAAATCAATAGATCAACTCAAATCAAATCAAATAAAAATAAATATCGGAGGATCTAGAGTAGGAATTGCAAGGAATCGTACAAGACTGTAATAATAGCGAAATAGATGAAGAAACACTGTTCACATTAGAAAGGTGTGTATATTTTGTGTGAAACATACCGCACTCCTTCGCATAATACAAATACTGGCCCCATTCAAGTAATACGGTCTCCCATCATGCCTACCACCACGTCTCGCCGTGACTCCATTGAAAAATGTTCCACAAACTGAAATTTTCTTTCTAAAACGTTAGAAGTGGCAGTGCTATCGCAAACACCAATGAAAAGCGGAGCTGTGGGGGATTAGCAAAGCATTGTAAGGTAAAGCAAAGGAGGTGCGATTTTTCAGCGAAGACACACCTAACCTTTGTTCCACCATATAAGCCCTCGCTCTCTCTTATTCTTTCTCTCTGCCTGTGCATCTCTCTCTCTCTCTCTCTCTCTCTCTCTCTCTATATATATATATATATATATATATATATATATATATATATATATATATATATATATATATGCGCGCGTGTGTGTGTGTGTGTGTGTGTGTGTGTGCTCAAATCCCGCATCGCCAGGAAATTTCAATTTCTTTATTCTTTCTGGTAGTGGATCGATTGATTGATTGATTTCTGGGGTTTAACGTCCCAAAACCAGCTCTGATTATGAGAGACGCCGTAGTGGAGGTCTCCGGAAATTTCGACCACCTGGGGTTCTTTAACGTGCACTGACATCGCACAGCACACGGGCCTCAACATTTCGCCTCCATCGAAATGCAGCCGCCGCGGCCGGGATTCGATCCCGCGACCTTCGGATCTGCAGCCGAGTGCCATAACCACTAGACCACCGTGGCGGGGCTGGTAGTGGATCGAGGGAAGTGCTCAGCAAACGCTACAGAACCTCTCTTTCTTTTTTTTCTCTCTCTCTCCACTGCGAGAAGGAAAACAACCGAGGCGAGCGTGCAAGCTCTTTCTCCATCTGCTTTTTTACAGTATAAGTGCGGAAACAGTCTATGTAGCTTTTTCCCCAAGGAGGTTATATACTACGCTACCCCCCTTTAATCTAATTTTGTTTGTTTTTTAGTCATCATGTTGTGCACAGTATCCGCAGAATACCAAGTAAAAGTCAAGCTTATCAGCTCTTGGCCAATCGCTCGATGCGGGTATGCTCCATATAAAAAGGGTCATCACCATCATCACCGCCACCACCAGCAGCTAAGCGAAGCTGCGGACGACATGACTATTACAGCAGGGTTCTAACGGCTTAGCTGTAAACTCACCGCTAACAAGTAAATCAGTGGAACTGCGGCTACGACCCCAAGTATATCGAAAGCATTGTACGAAGAAGAATATTCGGGCAAGATAAGTGACTTTTCTTAATCCTCCTAAACACCCTACTCAAGAAGAGTCGGTGCTAACGTATATGTGCCTGAAGTAAGCCAAAGAAGGGAAACACAATTAAGTGCATGTGCGAAAATTAAAATCGGGTAAGAAGGCCTCAGTGCAGCTAATTGAAAAGAACAGCCGATGAAATGAAGCGTAAAGATGCCCACGTTTTATCTTTCGCATGCAATATATCATACGTGACTGACCAAAACACTGATTGATTGATTGATTAGTGGGGTTCAACGTCCCAAAACCACGATCTGATTATGAGAGACACCGTAGTGGAGGTCTCCGGAAATTCCGACCACCTTGGGTTCTTTAACGTGCACTGACATTGCACAGCACACGAGCCTCAACATTTCGCCTCCATCGAAATGCAGCGACGCGGCCGAGATTCGATCCCGCGACCCTCGGATCAGCAGCCGAGTACCATAGCCACTAGACCACCGTGGCGGGGCGACCAAAACGCTGTTGCAGGAACAGCTCTAGGAAAGGCGATGGACCGAAGGCCGCTGCCCTCGTTTGCAAGAAAAAAGGCTACGCGTCCCAAAAAACTTCACAGCAATTCCAACAACGAGGGCTGTCGCTTGCACTGTGTCAACGAATCGGTGCACGCACACTGAAGCGAGCATTATCGCGCTCGAGAAAACCGAAATAACCTCGGGCGGGAAAAGGCAATGTTTCAAAATCGCATTATAGCGTCCGAGATTTACATTTTTCCCGCCATGCTAAGGAAGCGAAATCAGTCTGCGGAATGCAAAGCAGGCAGAAAATTTACGACGTACCCCCGGCCGCGTTTCCATGAACATTTCAGCGAAAAGGGCGAGAGAACCGACGTTTGCATATGGAATTCCGACTGTGCCATCCTAGCGGGGTCATGATTTAACGGTCGTGAACGCGTCACCACCACCTCCCTCTCTCCCTCTTAGTTCCTTTCCGCCTTTTCTTCACGAGGGACAGCTTTCTAAAACGAGCAGCGAGCATGCATTAAACGAAAGCGGAAGGAAGAAGTGGACAGAAAATATGGCGCGCATATGCGCAACACGGCTCAGAATAAAAGAATGCAACAAAAAGAACAATATCCACTGCCTCAGTCACGTACGTAGCCGCTTCCTTCACGGAAACGTAACCGGGAGGAAAAATGTATTAAGAAAATCTCTCCCGCAGGGGCCGTCGAAATATGGCGCATCGGTTAGTGAGCCTGCACTTTAAAAAAAATCCTACGCTATCATTTCTACGGTGGGAGTAAGCTTCAGCGAATTCCTTTACTGTGCATAGTATTACCGAACAGACACTGCCAGACACTGACTAGGAATAGAACGTTTTGCCTACCTAATTCCGTTCCCAAGGTCCCATTCACAAAGATTTCACAAAGAGTTCACATGCGACTTTTGTCATGGACACGCCAGCGTTTGAGAACATTATGTCAAGTTGTCAACGAGATAGACTGGTTACAATTTTTTTCTTGCGAAGGAATTGTAGCGCAAAGCCAAATCGTGTGAATACAACCCCAGGTGATCGTTTCACCAGTATGACAACACATCAGGATTCACAGCGTCCCCCCCCCCCCCTTTTTTTTATTTCTTCTTTCAAAATCAATACACATTCTATAGTTCTGCAACGTCCATTTATCACTTTAGGTAGCCACTATACTGACAGCCAAGTTGTATGGAAGGTACTGAATATTAATGTTGCAAGGCATCATTTATACAGATCTCTCTGTTGAGTTAATTTTTTTTCTTTTCTTCGTTTTTTTTCGTACAACGCTGGCAGATCGAGTTAGCAGCTAAGTTGCAGCGTCCTTGAACGTTCAGCAGCCTTTCTTCCTTTGCGCAAGCGTATGATTCATTCTGCGAGTTCTTTTTACAGAAGCTCAATAAACGGCACCCGCGTGTTCTGCACTATTTGCTAGAAAGGTTCAGCTGGTAAATTAGGTTACAGTGTACGTTGAGTACGCTGCACCTACATTACTTGAACCAAAGAAAAGTTCAAAGAGACGACGACGACGACGACGACAACAACAACTACAACAACAACAAGAAGACTGTCGTAGCGCCTCTGGGAAACGCTTTCATGCAGCATTCAATACGCCGAGCTTTTTTGTCAACTTGCGATAGAAAATGGCAGAACGAATAAATATTTTTGTATGACAAAATGAAACGAAAACAGCACCAGTTGCTCTGAAAAATCGATCACGCTTTGTATCGCTGAATGCAGCATCGCAACAACTACGAAACACAGATAGGCCTAATTATTTAATTAATTAATGAAGCACTCGACTACGAAGTCCAAGCAGGGTGAAAATAATAAACTGAACAACAAGACGATTAATTCAGTAAAAAATGCACGGAAACAGATAAATGCGCCACATGCAGTTCACACAGTATAATAGATCACAATACGCAACTGTTACATTGCTGTACGTTTCTTCATTATCGTAGCGATATGTAAGAACTGTGAAATAGTTGAGCTGTAATGTTCTTTGTGGTAATGAAAAGGCGGCGCAAATATGTAAACAGCGCTGTATCCGAAGAAGTACGGCTGTCGCCATTACAACTGCGCAATATTATCAATAATAGCGAAGTTCCCTGCCCAAAAATTTGCGGCGGACCACCCGGCTAGTGGTTTAGCCGGTGCCCCTTCAACAGCAGCACAGAGCAAAGAAACATCGTGCAAACGCCTCTATGAAATTGCCTCAAAGTATGTCCCTATCGGTAGTTTGCCCGCTCGCAAGTTAATTGAATTCCACGCCTCAGGGAATTCACAAGGCAATTATAGGAATTCAAAGCGGCACATTAACGTTACGCCCAGGGGACATTAAAGTTCATCACGATTGCTCAAGATGGAACCGCTTCACGACAGCATTGCCCAACGAAATGTTTCGAACGGAGTAAATTTCGACTATATAAGCAAGGATACGGGTGAAACGCACTGACCAAAATTATGGCCTGCAGCTGCTCGCACTCATTGTGTTTGGTACACCCGCTTCCACAGAAAGTAAGGCCGCTTTCGAATGCAATGTCGTACGAGAACACTTCTTGCTGGGATCGTTATTAAATTACCTAGTTGTCAGTATTCTATGAACATCAATCGGCCTGATACACTCAGTGCTTAATAACATACGAGCTCCTTTCAAAACCATAGTGGCGGTAGAATTTCCACACTATAACACCAGCCCCTTCCAACCTACTAAGTAACACCTTCTCGGAGTGCGTCATTCAGACATGCACCGCAAAAACATTTGTATAAGAAAAGTGTCCCTCTAAGGGGACAACGTGCACAGTTCAACATTACACTCCACGGAGATACGCAAAGGCCGGAACTTCAGGAGACAGCAATAAGAGGTTGCGAGGAAACGTTATTAACTAAGCTAGAGGGCTGGCATACTTCATTGTATGTTTCGTAAACGTGGCTTGAATGACACTGTGTCGAAGTTGCCGCCAGCAGGCACTTCGTACTGCATCGTTCGCAGCGAGAACGAACGCAAAATTGAATGAGACGAAAGGCAAACGACAAGAGCAAGGAAGCAAGCCGTCGTATACATCGTCTTCCAAGAAGCTCAGCCTACGCACTGTTGAGGAGTAACAGCAGGGCCTAACGTGTCGAAACTAAGAACGGCAAATAAAAATCCGTCGGCCAGCAAGGAAGCTTAAAGCCAGTAGCCAATGCTTCACTTGATAGAGACGAAAGAGAAAGTTCACGTAAGCGGCGCAGAGGTCACGTTCTTTCATTTCAGCCTGATGACAAAATATAGGCCAGTGTCAGAGCAGCAGGCACAGGATGGAGCATGTTAGCGATCGCAATAACGCGAAGCTTGATCCCCTACGTCAATCAAATGGACTTACGCAGGCCCTTAATACTGCAGCGGATATGACTGTCACGGGCACTGGGCAAAAAGCCAGGAAAGGGATAAAAAGTAGACCCTATCTCGCTGCGAGTGTGCGCCTAGCATGTTTCCGAAGAATGGGGAGCAACGGACCCGACACAATCATTCAGCATAGCCAGAGCGCAAAGCGAAGCCTCTAGTCGTCGCGAAGTTTTGTTTATTATGTCAGTTAATATGCTCAATAGCTACCTAGTGTGTAATGGTTAATGTTTGCCGGTAGAAAACTACAGAACGGCAGTAATGAACCGACGAAATGTTAGACAATACGAAAGAGCCAAGAAATAAGATGGAACTCGCAGAGAGAACCATTTGGACAGAATGTTAGAAAACAACATCAGTACAATCGCTTTAGAGAACCGCAACACTGTTCGGACTATATTTCCTGGATTTTGCTATTCGTCTGTATGAAGCAGACAGTAAACTGCATCAAACACGCACTTATTCATCCGCTAAGAGCTATACCCTCCGAACTTACCCCTCCTACTGCTCTTAACAAACGCGGAGTGGGTTCGCTCGTCCAGCTACACGCCACATATAATCTCGGATAGTAAACGAGCTCCGGTGGGTTCGCTCGAGCCGCGGTTCCATATTCACGGCGCATTTCGTACGCACAATGTAGCCGCTATAAGCACAGAGGCGGGTCGGTCGCAAAAAAAAAAAAAAAAAAAGGGGATGTATTATTAAAAGGCAGTCGGACGAGCACAATTTACTTCGCGAAGAAAAAAAAAATAACGTACGAGAAGAATAACAGACGCACGAAGTTTAGCCCTCGCATACGCTGTTACCAGTGCGTGCGGCGTACATAAATCTCCGCGAGAATAATGCGCCCGCCGCACGAAACAAGGGGCTGCGATTAGAGCGGGGACGGCGGCGCAGCACGCAGTTTCACGGCGCACACTCAGGAGTGCGTGTAGTCTTCGTTACACACAGGTCTCTAAGAAAAGGTACGTAGGCGCACTAGTGAATGAACATAAATGAACCGTCACAGCAAACGACATTAAAAGTGCAAGAACTATTTATCAAAACTTAAGGAGGAAAAACAAGAACAAATATTGTAAACAGGAGGAATACCGAAACAAATAATTCGTTGAGTTGAGGCACGAGCACTCTGCAAACACAGCGAGTTTTACAGTAACTTTCAAGGTAAAATTTTTTAAAACTTGCTCCCACATAGTAGTGCATAAATATACTATTGAGACAAGCTGGACCGGCTGCACTTTAGCCGGCCCAGAAAAGCATCAGGCTAGCGGCCTCGCAATAGAGGAATGAACAGATGAGTTGACGCCACGACAGAGCGAATCGTATCACATAACGTCAAACATTCAGCAAAACACGAAACTACGAAAATAATTGAAAAATGTGCGTAAGGTTGAAACAAACATACCATGCAAACGACGCGACTAGCCTGATTATTGCGCGCATACGGGGTACAAATAAGTAAACGCAGTCACAGTAAATAATAATCAAAAACGAAATCGCCACATTCACGGGATTTCAGCATATGTAGCAGACTCTTGGTTGTTACAAAAACGCAAGTAAGCTTCATTAAGGGTACGAGAATGTCCATATTTAAGGAAGTTTAAAGCCCATGAAAAACTTAGCGCGGGTAAAGGCGCCCACTAAGAATGGAAATGATGAGGCTGCAGACATGAGAGTGCGAATGGGGAAAAAGCCGACAAATGCCGAGGTGAGCCGAATGCGGCTAGTAATGAGACTTGGGAATTTCCCTTCGAGAAAAGACGCCACCGCCGGTCGCGAAGTGCTTTGTAAAGGTGATCGAGCTTTGGTGCGTCAAGGGTGACCTTTGCGAGTACAGTTTTCCCAGTAGGCATTCGAAGCTTATTATTCCTGCGCATACCAGCACATTACAATTTAGATGTCCCAAAGGAGGCATTTCGCGAATGAGACGACAGCGTATGTGCAATAAACTAACGAGGAAGCCCTTTGCCGAACTTCAAAGAAAGTTCAAGCCAGCTAAGAAGAGCACGGGAGAAAAGTGGAACGAAGTTTAAAGGCGCCTCGGGTGCGGTTCTGTCATCGACGCCGTTGCAAATACATAAAAAAACAAAGAAATCCCTTAAAGACGAAAGGAAAATGGCCTCGTGTGGACAAACAAAAAACATCACAAAAGGTGTAAGAACTAGTTCTTAAAACATAACGAGGAAGAACAACAACAAATAGTGTAAATGGGAGGAATACCGAAACAAATACCGGATACCGTTCTTACTTCAGTGGAATGCGAGAAGCTTGAGGTCACGTTTTTCAGACATACGGCTGTTCGCGTTTACAAACCGTATGGCGCTGTGCATTTCAGCTACGCCAAAGAGCGAAAGTGCTGCTACATTTTCTGGACGCTTCTAGACCCATTTACCGTCTCTGAATATGGACAAAAAACTTTTATAACGTTAGCGACACTGCAATAAGTTTTGCCTGTCATTCTTTCTTTTTTTCGCTCTCTCTCTATCTTCCAGAACTTTCTCTCCCCTTCCCCCTTTCCCAGTGCAGGGTAGGTTACCGGGCTCAGACCAGGTTAAGCTCCCCTGCCTTTCCTATTCCTTTCTCCCCCTCCTCCTCCTCCTCCTCCTCAGGAAAAGTGAACGTAGTGTTACAAGCTCCCATCTAAGAATCAGCACCTCCCCCCACCCCAGAACTATAAAAAAAAAGTAAATACGCGAAAGGAACAAATGAATGATGAAAACAAATGAGGATGGAACTGTAATCTAAGGCGATAAAAAACAGTAAGTAATGCTTGTCATAGAATAACGAACATTTTCTGCTAATAGCAAGAAAAAGAAAACAAAAGAAAAATATAAGTATAAACGCACTGGTCGAATACCAAGGCCAAGAGATCAAAACACCCTAAAGAGTTATAGCAAGACAGATAATAGTGAGCGTGACGCTTTGGTCCACTAACAGACCAACATGCGACCTAAACTTCGCCATCACAGCGGTAGCACTTATAAACTTTCCATTCGTAAAGAAATTAT
Source organism: Hyalomma asiaticum (assembly GCA_013339685.2). Classification (NCBI taxonomy): domain Eukaryota; kingdom Metazoa; phylum Arthropoda; class Arachnida; order Ixodida; family Ixodidae; genus Hyalomma; species Hyalomma asiaticum. The sequence goes on along the minus strand of CM023485.1, from coordinate 15,924,728 downwards.
CACCGCTCTATGTTTTTGCCGTTAGGGCCAGCCATAGCGCCGCAGAACAGCTCAGTACACCGACGCAGTCGTGTGGATTACAGACACGCATACAACTACAGGCGAAGCGAGATTCAGGGCTGATCAGGCGCGAATGGCGTCGCTTCATGATTAAAAGATCAGACTGCACGAGATGTAACCGAAAAAAAGCCCACATACACAAAGACAAGTTCAACGAAAAAGAGCAGAAGCGCTATCACTAAGCCTCCCGTCGCCGAAGCATGTCAGAAGTGGCTTCATCGTGTGGATGTGCTCATGGGACCAGAACGCCTCGGAGCCGCGGACAGAAATGGTACGACCAGCCAATCAGGAAACGATGGACGCGAGGAGAGGGAGTGGGAGGGGTGCTCCTCGCCAAGCGTTGCCGCGGGCATTGCTGACTGCAATAAATGTGGCAAGACGTGCGCGAGATGGAAGCGGCAGTTTGCGGCTACAATCCGCCTGGCGCAGTGCCACTACCAGCACTCGAAGCTCCTGATAAACTCCATACTTCTGCAGAGAAGCGAGTCTGTAGGCATTGCGAGAACCCCGGAAAGACCGGTGTCAGCGCGGCTTACAGTTAACCGCCGCGACAACCGAGTTGTCAACGAGATGCGCTTGCGGCGCGCTGAGCAGAGATAGCAGCGTGCTCTCACGTACCATAACAGGAATAAGCGCATGAAATGATTCACAGCGAAGCCGCTATGAGAAAAGCCATAAGAGGCCAGCGACAAAAAACAACAGCGATGACCTACACCATATCTTAAAGCAAGCAAAGAAGCCGCAGTTCTCCGCATGATCTTTGTCCACGGGCGGTAGCAGTAAGAAACAAAAAAACACACTTGCAGAGTTCCAAAGCATCTGTAGGAAGAAAGAAACGTTCAGCCTTGGGACCATTAAACGAAAGTCGTAAAAACTTTCAAGGTTTCACAGGGCTTTTCACGTCGGTTTCTATGATGACTAGCCGCAATCGGCCTGTAAAAACAACACTATTCGTAGAAACGATGATATGGATACGATGCCAATATCAGGATACCCGAATGCCAGTACTCATTTGTTGGCCCCACCATTATCGAGCACCGAAAAATCTGGTTTAGTGAACACATCTTTGGGCAAGTATTTTTGAAACAAAAGAAAAACAAAAAACAAAAAGACGGAGCGCTAATAAAAGAAAAGGAACAACGGACACAGAAGGAAGTCCTCTGTGCCTCTGTGTCCGTCGTTTTTCGAGCGCTCCGTTCTTTGTTTTTTGTTTTATTTCTGTTTCAGCCGAATAATCCACAAGAGTCCCAGGCACTGACGATATTAAGAACGTGTCCTCACTAGCGATGCAGAAGAAAAGAACACATATATATTTCATAACGATCATGTAGAAATAAACAACTGCTTAAGAAAAGCCCAACACACCGGACCGAAGGAAATGTTATTACTACCTTGCAGAAATACCCTGCCTGAACATGCGTGATTCTAATTATAGGGCGAATATTTTCCTTTGAACAATGTTTCCGGCCACCTACCACGAGACTTTCTAGAAAAGTGCACTAAAGATAGAAGAAAAACTACGACTTCCGTGCAACTGGCAGTACATTCACGCCTGTAGCCAAAGGTGCGAAACTCAAGCTTACAGCTTTGACTTATTCCTACTTCCACATAGGGTTCGTTTCGTCATAGTGAGGCACGAAAAGCTGTATGTCCCCAAGGCCGCTTGAGGATAGATTCGCATTCAGAAAGGAACCAAGAACACACTTCTTTCACTCCGCTTACGTGATTGGAATTCGGCGCACAGGCAGGCATGCGCGTAGAATACCAGCAACGCTGTGTCGTCATTTTCCGGAGGAACCCATTTTATATTCTTTGAAGTGCTGCAGTGCGATGAGTCCGCACGTTCCCTAGCGGCAGAGAGGAGCCAGAAGGCTTAGCGCTCCGATTCTTTCGCCCACCAACACAGCGCCGTATAGAGGCGCTACGTGTCCTATGAACTCCATAATGCGGGCGCTCTGCGCTATTGCATCTGGTCGACATTGGAGTTGCTGTCGTAAACTGCCACAGTACTCGCGTAAGCTAGCGGTATACACCGAACTCATTGTCACATCGTTGTGGCGGCGAAATATACACAAGCCAAACAGGCGAAAATTATATTCGTTTTCGGGCGAACCGGCGCCTAGCAAGGTGATACACTCACAGCTCAGCGTAGCGGCAAAAATAGCTGACGGTCGTTATCCTCCACAGCTGTGACACGGCGCATGCGCGGTTTTGCTGACGTCACATCAGCTGTCGCGGTAGATAGGCAGGGCGGGTTCCGCTGGTGAGTGCGGCTTGGCGGCAGCTTCTCCGTTGATACTGATTCGGCGCATGCGCGACTTGGCATAACGTCACACAAACTGTCATGGTAGCGAGGCGAGATGAGACACGTGACGTCAGCGGTTGCTAGGAAACGGCGCGGCGAGTTTTTTGCGGAGAAACAACCGTTTTCATGCCGTGCAGAACAGTCTCAAGCGCGAAAAGAACACAGGGACAAAGCGGAGAAACATACAGGACAAGCGCTTATGTCCTGTGTGTTTCTCTGCTTCGTCCCCGTATTTTTTAGCGCTTCACAAGCATGAATCGTTTCCAACTAGGCCAGCTAGCTGTACTGCGACAGTATACAACAGCACAAGCGATGATGTTCGCGTCCGTTTCAGAATGCATCCAGCTGCTCGCGTCATGCTCTCAATTTAACTAGATTAACCGAAAACGTTCGGGAATATTCCGATAAATACAGGCGCAGCGTGCGCCAAGCGATAATGCGTATAACTGTTTTAAGTACATAAATCCAGCCAGAAGCAGACAGAAGAATATGCGTGGCAGTATCGCATGCAGCCCGCGCTGCATTAAGCTCGAAGCCAGGGTCGAAGCTATTCTTTTTTTCTTAGTTTCTACCGTTATCGGTCAGGTTTAGAGTGTCTAGGCTATTTGGCGCCATAGAGTGTCTAGAAATGGCAACCACCGAAAAACTAGAGCAAATGTACGCGAGCGATAGCACGCGCGCACCATTTCTGCTGCCTTCTTCAATAGATAAGATAGCTGCAGCGTACTCCCATGGCGATCCACCTTTGCCCTCTTCGGCACTTGCTAGCTTTATATGCTAATTAAAGACAGCGATATTACGGGACTGTTCCGGCCAGAAACCGCAAGAATGACATCTTCTAAAGGCGGTCCCAGCGATAACATGATAAACCTCTCTAACAAACACAGCAAGGCGATACCTGGCTCGTCGGGGGGCAGCCATACACTACCTACATCGTTGTAGATTTTCGAACAGCCCACACAGCGAACTGTGAAAACGTCATACTTCGATCTAGTGACCAGCTCTGCGCAAATGAATAGGCGAGAAGCCCCATGGTGCGATACTTCGCGTAGGCACACTAACTACCCCCGCATATATATCTAACTCAATCGGCAGATATCGTTACCACTCAGTCAACTAGTAAGGAGGCATAAAGTGTGACTGCTCAACGATCTCGAACCACGAAACCAGAAAGGACCGGTGGCGGTATACAGTTCGGACAAAAGAAACACAAGCAAGACACTCGAACGCACGTAAAGCTGCCTTCGCCTGAGCGCCTCTTCGCGCACAGTGACTGCGACACAGCCTGAATTATTTTTAGATCCGGTGATCGCGTTGGTGAGGAGCAGATTTTGCTGTCAAGAAGCGTTTCGAAAGAGTATAATAAAGGTTCGACGAAAAACGAAGACCGCGCGGCTGCTGTGACTGGCGTTAGCAAAACGAGCGTGATAGTAGCAACAATGAACCTGCGGTTGTTTGTTCTTCAAGGAATTTATTATTTACTTTATTTAGGCTTCTTCGCCTTGTGCAAAGGATATCCACTGTTTGCTTTTCGAAATGTTAATTTTCTTCAAGAAGCTACCGTAATCACTGAACGACGTACATCTGTTTCCTTCTTGCTTGTGTGGGTTCTATCTCATTCACATTATGCATGAGAGCCCCCCTGACAGCTTCTATCTTTGGGGCTCCCTGTGTATCACCAATCTCGCAGACACTTCTCTGCAAAACTAACATCGTTGTTCAACAAACCTGAAATGAAATAAAGAACAAAAGCTGCGCTTCGGCTTAAGATATTGTCACCGGTTCTAAGTAAGGCTGCCACATACCATCGAAAAAGTTTCCTATGTTGGACCACCCTAACAGACTAAATACGCTATATATATGCTGGCTACATCAGCTCAAGAAGGACGAGTGCAACAGCGTGCCTCCAGTTCAATCACAAGAACAAAAACTCATTTCGCAGCTAGAGGTTCTCTTATATTTTCTCCTTTCCTTCTCTGTAACGACTTTGCGGTACATGAAAATATAGGGGGGGAAAGCCAAAGTTCTTCGCGGACAAGATCAGAAATATTCCAGTGATTAAAGCGCAGTTTCGCAACTGCGCGGCCACAGTGCCCCACTGCCGCGACCACACAAACCTAAACCAGTCTACGCCATAAATTGTAACGAATGTGCACACAGTGGCCGGGCGCCGATGGCGGATATGCGCTAGAGAGTAGAGAAAATTCAGACTTAATGCGAACACCGAGGATTCGCGACGCGGGTTTTTCGACTAACAGGGGATGGCTCCAAAGGACAGCAAGCAAAACGAAAGGAGCAAAATTAAACGAATGGTGACAGGTTTGGAAAACTACTGTAGCGTATTCAGGTCGAGTAATGTGGAAGGACAAGACCTGCTTGCAAAGCCATACAGCAGAGCCTTAGCTGCATGCGAAGACTCCACACAGATTACACGCGCGACAGGTAAAATGGAAAATGAAAAAAGTGCTAGCGTCGAAGATAAAAGACTGGACATTACACGGGTGCCACGTTAGATAGGCGAACCAACCGTGGCTTTTGATTTTGGAACGATGACAATCTACGCGGGAGGTGATATGGTTGGACAAATAAATGCCCATTTTCTTTCCTCTTCAAGACAGCCTAACATTGTACCGTATCTAATAGTCGCTTATTTGCTCATGCCGTGACGAAACACACACACTTTTGAGTATCACGAAACCTCTTTTTTCTTTTTTTTTTTTGGGGGGGGGGGGAGGGGGGATTCTTATCGGACATAAATTTATACTTAATCAAATAACACAGATAAGTAATCTTGAATCCCAATGCTGTCTTGGTCAATTCCCTGCACTGCGGTTCAAAGTAATGCCCTGCACTGGGTATGTGCCATTGCAGAAAGGAGGCAAAGAGGGGCGTGAGCCCGCGCTACAGACAGCCCTTGCAGCGTGCGTACGAACGTAATTAACAACAATCATCGTCACAGGTCTCACATCGTGTTCATCAACCGCAATCTCAGCTCAGCCGGAAAGTTCACTTCCACGAAAAGCTTATCGAGCCCACCTGTTCGTGCGGAACACGGATCGATAAGCGACAACAGTCTCAGAGAAGTGTCATATTGAGGCTTACAGCGCTTGTGGGGACGAGGACACAGACACATGTGGTGCACACGAACACAAACAGGTGCACACTAGCACCTGTTTGTACAACGGGTGTTGGTGTCCCCGTTCTTTCTCGAGCAACAGGCCTTGCTGTGTCACACCAACACACCTAAAAATACTACATCTGAAAATCGCCACCGTTGGAAACAAACTACAGGTTGTAAAGATTATAAGCACCACAAAGAAACTTTCAGTATACAGCCCCGACATTACTTAAGCATGATTTAGAAAAAGGCAATATTAAGAAAAAAAAAATGAATGTCTCTCGAAAGAGCTTACGTGAAACTGCAAAACTATAGCTGACGGGCAAGACGGGCAAGACGGGAAACAGAGAAGACGGGCTTAGCGCCCGTCCTGTCTGTTTCGTTTTTTCTTGTGTCCGTGTGTATTTAGCGCTAAGTTGAACTTTTCGTGATGCATAACCAACTAGCCCAGCAGTCTGTCCTACTAAAGCTGAGTGTTAAGGAGCAAGTCGCACGTTCGGGCCTCCTGTGTGCAGTCGTCTTTCCTTGCTAACGAACGCTATCTAGATCCCAGTGGACGGTCTCGAAGTAAAGAGCTTCAATTATACAAGACCCGGAAGCTCCGTGGCCGCTTTCCCCTGAGTTGTCCGTTTTTCAGTCTCTTCACGCTCACCAGAATACCAAGACAGATGACAAGGACAGAAAGCCCAACCGCTGTTGCGGATGCGTAATGTATCATTGAACAGTAACTCCATATTGATATCTTAGACCCAAATGAACAGAATACGTCATTATTGAGTGGTTGCAGCAAAGTTTTCAGGCGCACGCGCGAGGATGGGAGGAAGGAAAACACCAAGACACCGGTGTCCCCGTGTTTTCCTTCTTTTCGCTTGCCTGCGTCAAAAGGTTTGCTGCCGCCACTCAACCGTGCAGTTTCACCAACCATCCCAGACGAAACCAATTCTAAATTTCATTATTGATTTCACGGAAGTTTTGAGATGTGTCATGTTTCGGCAGGAAGCATACATCTCTGCTATGGCAAATCAATCGTGCGGAACTCTGCAAAATAATGTGATTGTAAAAGCAAAACTTGGCATTCACCGATTCGTAGCATCAAGCTACAAGGAAACCCGTACGGATTTCTCAGAAATGATAAATCTGTTATGTAAGCAACAGAGCCAGTCCCGGCCAGTTTCCTTCAACACGAGCTGTTGTCTTAAACGTAATTTTAATCCGAAAATCGCGTCGCGCGTTTCGCTGGCATCGCGTAATGACAACCGAATGTTTATTTCGAACGAAAGGAACCCGATCCTGGATGGCCTTACATAACATGCAGCAAACCTTGTTGTTCTTAAGGTTCACGGCAGAGGCCAATTTGCCGAAGCTCGTACAAACAGGCGCTGCGGTTCAAAGTAAACAACGCGCTGAATGAGCTCCATTTCAGAGCGTAAACAAAGGGCTATCGTGTTCCATACAGCAGCGTTTCGACAAACAGTGCTTGATTCCTGCATTGTGAAAGCATGACAGCTAAACAAGATGTTCTGATTGTCTTTTTATTGATTTATTTAAGTAATATTGAACGATGCTCTCGTTAAATATATCGCCCTTTAGCTGAGCAGTTAGGTCACAGTGAACCGCAGCCACTACTTCTCAAGCCACGATTGGAGTTATAACTAAGCGGATGCATGCATGCATATATATATATATATCATACAGCACGGCAGCACAATGTTGTTAATTCCTTTGTCATATGAATAGGAATAGCACGAGAGTAAATCGTGTCTTCCCAGCAGCTGTTGAATGCATGAGCGGCAACCTGGCGCATGGAGGGGCGCCAGATGGGTAAGGCACTGTGGGCATATTAACCCGTAGCGAGCACACACAAGCGGCACCTTGGTACTGCACAGACATCCTCGAGAAATGAGCAGCGCACACACTAAAGTTGTCGAACAAATCGCACTTCTCCGGAGACGCTGCACTGCGCTCGTCGCAGCCCAGCGCAAACCTGCAATATATATATATATATATATATATATAATATATATATATATATATATATATATATATATATATATATATATATATATGTCATACAGCACGGCAGAACAATGTTGTCAATTCCTTTGTCATATGAATAGGAATAACACGAGAGTAAATCGTGTCTTCCCAGCAGCTGTTGAATGCATGAGCGGCAACCTGGCGCATGGAGGGGCGCCAGATGGGTAAGGCACTGTGGGCATGTTAACCCGTAGCGAGCACACACAAGCGGCACCTCGGTACTGCACAGACATCCTCGAGAAATGAGCAGCGCACACACTAAAGTTGTCGAACAAATCGCACTTCTCTGGAGACGCTGCACTGTGCGCGTCGCAGCCCAGCGCAAACCTGCCACAAACCAGGAGCGTTCGCAAACGGTCAAACCGCTCAAGCGAAACCGAACGGGTTGTCAAAGGGTCGTTTTGTGAACTCACAGCCCGATGGAGCGAAAGGCGCATGATTTGCTCGTCAGCGGCCGTCCATTGGGTGTGCTTGGATCACGGCGTCTTGCTGGCGTGTTGCATTTAGACAAGGTAAAAACAAGTGTCATGCTGTGTTGCGTATATGACAGCCACTTGTGTTGCGACGCGCTCATCTCCGGGAACGAGGGAGTCAGTATTCGGAGCTCGAGCCTTGAACGCGTTTCGCTTCCCGCTTGTCTTGTACACCAAAGCATTTGCCTGCGAGACATTCGGCCATGAACGTAGTTGGCTTTCTTGCGACGTTTAGTGCAGCGGCTTTGTCTTCTACGCCATCATACACGAAGCCGAAGGCGGCGTAGAATTATCGTAAGCCACAATAAGGGCGAACAGACGTAACAAGCTAATCCAACGCGAAATGCGAAGCACGTTTTAAAGCTCCGCGAACAGCAGTAAAGTAAACTCTGCTGCGCTGAGACGACCGAAGCGCCCGCCGTACGCGCGTTTCAGCGTGACAATGCACTACTTCACTCTATCACTCCTCGATGGCGGTACCAGCGCTCTGAACAAAGAGTGCAGCGTAAGGCAGGCGCTGTTAATGAAACACTAATTCTGCGTACCAAATAGCTTTCCTTTAACCAGACGTCAGTTAGACGCTAATTGTAAAGCGGCTTTGTTAATATATAACGCCGATTTGTTCCCCCATCTTCTACACGTACGTGTAGTGCGTAGAGCGCGAAACAACTATCGTCACATTCCAGGACGTTGTGGCATCAAATCCAAGCGATGGCGGTACTCTATGTAGTTTTTCATTGTTTGCGTGAATTTCTTTTCTCATCTCTATTTCCGTGACGGAAGTGCCTCAGTTTTATAACATATTCGTGGACACAGTCATAGAACATTCTCGTGTAAAAAAAAAAAAGCGAACTAAAATAAACAAGGTGGTCAACAGTAACGTTATCGCCTGAACCCTGCAAATCAGCCCAATTCTAAACACAAACACACGTGCTGCGACGATGAAGAAGCCTAAGTTGCGTAACCATGTTCAGAAGATTTACGTAAAACAATGGGACGCGGGCTGTACTGCCTTGCGCCCTATTAAAGGTGCCCTGAATTTTTTATTGTGGCAGCGATGGAGATCTGCGCCGACAGTTCTGTCTACGAGATCCCAGGCAAATAGTGCTTACGTAAAATTTTTTCGAGGGGACAAAGCGCACAAGCGAAGCATTTCATAAGCCGCAGTGTGTCGTGCAACCAAAGTGTCTACCATACTAGAGGCCCCAAATCGCCAGTAACTGACATAGGCAAAATGCGCCATGCAGGTTTCTAGGTTTTAGTTTTTCAGGATATATACAGCTCCTGTCCCTGTTACGGTGCCCTCTACAGGGAACAGAAAAGTCAATTTAGCCTCGAATTCTTCATAGTCCTTATGTAACAAAAAAGCAGTAGACATCTGTTCGACATGTCAGGAGTGTAGGGAGTTACGTGCGGAGACTTCATGAAGAAAGAGAAAAAGCTGACACACATCGCCGTGAAAGCTACACAATAATTCCGAATATTTCGGGTCATTCCGCGAACCTAAATTGAAGTTCCCGGGTACTTCTTCTGTTTCACCGCCGTGCAACACAAAAAGCAGAGAACTCTAACACGCGCTTTCGCGCTTCGTAGGAAGTACAAAGCCGTAGCCTCTAAGTGACCACGGTAGTTTCGCCAGGCAGAGCAAATTCCTTCGTGCGCCAAAGAAAAGCAAAAAATAGCGAAGCTTGCACTGTGCATGACTAGCGAAGCTGAAGGACAAATCGGTGCACAATGCCCTCGTTTTCTTTTCCTTCCGCTTGCACGTGCAATGTGTGCGCCTGCCAGCCGTAGCTTTACCGGTTTATTACTGGGCTGTGGGCATGAGCGCAAGAGAAGAAAGAAGAGCGCATGCGAACGCCACACATTGGGCCATTGCATAGAAGTGCACGCGCACATTTGGTGACCAAAACTAGCGATGATGATAGTCCTTGGAAACGCCATTTGTATAGTTTGACTAACAGCACTGCTGTTAAAAAAAAAAAAAGCTAAGGAAAGAAGAACCAGAATCGCAGCATAAATCCGCGCATACTTAGCAAAATATCCACTAGGTACACTAGGAACTACCTGTAGTTGTTCGTTGCACGGCGTCGCAGGAAAACTACATTCATGAATAGCACGAAGACTTACCGCACCAAAGCGACATTTTCAAAGAATCGGCGTAAAAAATTAGAGCGTCGTGTATAACATGTTGTCTTCGCGAGAAAGGCCTCAAAGACACGACGGCACCAATCAGCGAAGAACGAAGCCAAGACATACATGCAAAATAGAGGAATACCAGGAATCGAGCTCCGAGGATCGTATTATGCAATCCAATTTCTGCCAGAGCTGTCGGTTTTTGAAGTCATCGGAATGAGCCGAAGGGCGCCAATTCGAGAAGAATGTTGAGAACAAAGCGAACCGTGAATATTTTCTCGAGAAAAGTACAAAAAAAAAAGAAACGTTCAGAACCACATATTCAAAAAAAAATTAAAAGAAAGAACAGCGATGGGTGGAAGACGTCTGCGCCTTTGGAACAAAAATTTATGTGACGTGAGATTCATGCCTCAGGGGAACTTCCAAGCTTTCCAGGAGTGACTGCTTCAAATGTATTATTTGCACAAAACTTGCGCAATCTCTGATTGCGAAAGAAAAAGAAATAATATATCTAGAACAAGCATGACGGCTCGCGTTCCCAAGTGAGTCGAATTTTGTTTGGGGCGCCTGAAAGACAGAAAAAAAAAAAGAAAATGCAGACTTCTAGGTACTTACTGAAGTACAAGAGAATGTTTGCCAAGCTTCAGCTAGATGGTGCTGCATATTTTAGTGTGTCTATTTCTCTTCGATCGGTGTGTTATTTATTCACATTTTACAATGTCATCGTTCCCATCTGTATGCCATATTCAGCCATCTGTCATATGCGCAACGCGCTGCGGTGTTGATTTAACGTCACACTAATGAATGTTGACGATATGTTTCTGCATTACGTTTAGAAATGAAATTGCCGCCATCGATTTCCAATGGCTACACAACGTTATATAATTGTGCGAAAAAAAGAAGGGGGAGGGGTGGGGCAGTGCTCCACAGTTTCGTTGGGCACAGTTTCGTTGGATCAGACTCCTGATCACGATGGCCTTGTGGCCCGTAAAGCAAGTAATAGCTGTAACGTTGGACCCTCTGCTGCCTATTAGAGGGTCCAACGTTACAGCTATTACTTGCTTTACGGGTCACAAGGCCATCGTGATCAGGAGTCTGATCATGATCAGCAGTCTGATCAAACACTACGCACCGCGACGTTTTATATACACAGCTTGCGTAGCATGCATGCTGTGTTAGTCCACTGAACAGTCACAAGGAACGCAGAACGATGGGCTGCTTTAAGCTTCACAAATAACTGAGCGATTGGAGAGGGTGACTGCGTCTGAATTTTACCGGGTCAGTTCAGCTGGGAAAGGCACTGCGCCCGTGCTTGCATCCCTGGCACCACAACTTCGCGCGTCAGAGACACAACTGCACCGTCAATGGCAGGAAAGCACAGCGATGGAGATGGCACTATGTACACGTAACAATTATCGAAATGAAGAAAATACAGCAACATAACCAACTCTAGCACATTAAGACGAACGAACATAAACGAAATCAGATACGTGGATCACCTTAGTCGAACGACCAACGATCTATACTAAGCTATTCATTGCGTCGCGGACTTTGGTGGCCGCTAGAACTAACGCATTGCAGAAAAAAGAAAAAGAACATGCGAGGAAAACGCAGGAACCACACAAAATATCAACAGCGAAAGAATAAATAGGGAGTGGTGGTTTCCGAAATAAAACTTTAGATGGAAGTCAGCGCTTGTACGTGGCCTCTCGCTTCGTCCTTCGTTTTTCGTTCGCGCTGTTGAAGCCTTGCGGCAAAGGAAGCCGAGGAAAATACCGGCGGCGGGCACGTCGGTTACGGTGGAACCATTAAGCCAACGGAAACCGCCTATCCTGATATATGACTAGGAAAGAAGGCAAGCGAGACAGAAAGTATATATACGTTAATACTGAACCAAAATACACCGAAGCCTCGAAGATGTACACCATATGCAAAATAATAATCAAATGGCGCCTTAAGGAAGGCAAGGAGGAGGGAGTTTCAAGCATCGTGAATGATAAGAACTCCGAGTTCCTGGACAGGGATGACCGTCATGGGGTTTCGCTAGAGGGCGATCGCGCATTAATCACATCTAGAAAAAAAATAATCGAAAAAAACTACGATACAAAAAGATAAGACCATCATATGAAACGAAGAATTTTCCGGAAGGTAGAATAAAGAAAGCGTTAAATAAATGGAAGAAGTACAGAACTTCTGACATCCGCCGACCAGCAGCTTGGCGCAATCCCTAAACCGGGAAGTATATCACCACCTGCACTCTACTACTATACTAACTTGAGGCACAGAAACTTGGAGAATAACGAAACAACTTGAAAAGATATTAAGAACCACGCAAGGTGCCATGAAGGGAAGGACGACAGGCGGAACACTGAGAACAGAAAGAGAGCAAAATGGATGAGAAGGCAAGGAGGAATAGGCGACATCCTCGTTACCCCTGTGAAAAAGAACAAGCATGCGCAGTCAACCTAAAGAGGAGGAACGTGAAAACAACGGAATTCAAAGAGATAAAAAAAAGAAAGCAGTCGTGGCAGACAAAAAAGAAAAAAATCATATTTAACAGTGAAGTTATGAACTTCGCAGGCACAAGTAGAACGCGCAGGACAGGGTCGATCGAAGGTCTGTGGGGTCCTGCTGTGGAGATAGGCTGACGATCATCGCACCATGATCTTGAGAGGCAAAATAATGGAAGCGATTGATAATTGCCCGTTCTCTTTTTCGGCAAATTTAAACGTTTACACGCCGTCAGAACACCGCTGGTGCACGACAGCTTAACAACATCTGTCACTTCTTCAGAAATGCTCTTGAGAGAAAGCGTTTCTCGAAATAGTTGAGAACAGAAGAACAGCAAATAAGTGAGTGCATGGGAAAGCGGTGGAATGACCTCAACATGGCACACTTTAGGCGGGTCCTGTTCTCATGCTACCGTGTGAAGACGCGTAGAACGTATCGAGGAATCCTGTTATGAGCAATACATGAGAAACGTTAGCACGACGCCATGGACTTTGTGATGCACAGTTCGTACATAACTTTCGTGATGTAGCACCCACGCTTCAGTAAGACGTCTTGTGTGGTTGAGGGTGTATGCTGGCAAAGTGCAGGGAATAAGGGACAGAGCGGCATCGACGCCACTTGGTCAGTATGTCTTTAGAAACAGGCTGACAGGGAGCTCAGAGGTTTCCTCGTACTGGATCCTGTGAAAACCTAGGCTATATTGGGTTTCTGAAAAAAGAAAAAAACACAGCTCGGGCTATTCGGTGGTTCATAATGGGTGAAAGCAGCGATAAAAACATGAGACGTGTCCCTTCTCTGTCTCGAACTGCTCGCGCATTTTTCACCCTTGTGAATCTACGTCATGCCTGGACTACGTAAATCTATACCTCCATCTAAAATGTTACGTCCAGAAGCTACGACTATTTTTCCGACGTTCCCTATAATTAGGAAATTTCGAACGCGTATTGCTCGACCACTGTCACTGGACAAAAGCGCCGCAAACCTTTAAAAAAAAAGAAAGAAGAAATTGTACAAGAAAAATGGGCAGTGCGGTGCATTCATTTAGTCCTAGCTCTGTCCACTTATATGTCGAAAACAACACTCCTCTAGACAAGCTACAAAATGTACAGGCTGCGCAGCTGGTTACATTTGCTGAAAGAGTTAGAATAGTGCGCAAGCAGGTATCTACGTCATGTTAAACTCACGGGGATTTGTTACACGACACACGAAAAATGATATAATGAGGCGAACAAGCAGAGTGATTGCCAGCGCGAATTCAACCCCTCCTAGTGATGACGCTTGAGCCAACGAACAAAACCCAATCAAGAAAACGGTGTGCGCAGCTTATTCCATTCTCTTTACCGAGGAATGGGAGCAATGACACGTCGGCACGCTGGCCTGTGTCACGACAGTGTGCATGTTACAACGAGCAAGCGAAACGGGATACCACGCTTTCTACATTTTCCAATTTGCGCTCGAATTTCTCGGGACACAAGCCCCGTCCATCACCCCCAGAAACTGTGCAGGTATTTTCCGTAGGAGCATCACAAGCGCATTTCAGACCACTCGGTGTCCAGTGACGGGAATCACAATGCCGTGACGTGTGGTGCTGCGGTCAACAACGTCAACTGTCGAGATAAGCGAAAATGCTTCGGAAATGTAAGCTCCTAAATGCTCCTCCTGTGGCAAACAGATGTAGTGCACTGAAAGCGACTAAAATAAACAATAAAAAAAACGTGGGTGCAGCAATGAAAAAAAAAAAAGAATATTCTAAAGACCGAAATGATCGCTCAAAACTCCCCTAACCGAAAAGTGAAAACGACACGTCATAAAAATTTTACCGTAAAGCCTAATAAGTTACGGAAAAAGAAATCGAGGCGCAGAAACGAAGCAGTTAAAAAGAAAAAAAAAAGGAAGGAGATAGACTACCTTTGGGAATATATACGCACATGGGTGCGAGACTGGCCGACACAAAAGCTATGCACTGGCATTTTCTGTGAATAAAAAACAGGTATAAACGAAAACTGCAAACAGCGTACAAAAGCGCACGCATCACGTCCATGGAAGAGTTCAACGCAGTCAGAAAAGGCTGCCGATTACCGGTCAAGGCTCCTATGAACACGTGAGCCAAGCATTATTGCGCGGCACAGCACGGCCTGGGATATTGCTCTAGGCGGAATCTTGAATCGAAAATTGTGAAATCGCTTCAGTCGCAGGAACATCTAAGAAATACGACATCAAAATATGCTTTTCTTTCACTTCAGCCGTCACTATTCATGGAAATGCGGGACTTTGGTCACACGGCTTTCTGCATGGCGCGCTAGTGGCCTTGATATACACAGTCACGTGACATCCTTTTTTTTTTTTCCACCTGCTATTTGCAGCGAGGCCATGCTTTCGACAAAGTCATTGGCAACTATATCAGGTACACGTCCTCGTCAGACGCATGCGGGTTTCGCCTTAAAAGGCGAAAGTCCGGCCTTCGTAGCTTCACTATGTGGCCTACGTTACGATACTGCTAGAGTCGAGGCAGTCAGCGATGGACATACGTTAGGCTTGAGTGTTACGATTCAGTGCTGGGCTTCAGTGGATGAATACGAAACGTTGGGCGTGCTGGTATTTCGTACTGTGCAACGAAGTGCAAACGACGAGCACGGGCAAGGAAGTAAACCAGCCCAGCGCTGACTAACAAAAAGAATTTCTTAGTGAGCGGACGAATGCAAATACTCGGTATTTTAAACAATAAAATGACATTACAGGCAAGCAGAAGAATAATCAGTGCGCTACAGGTCTACCCATGCATATCAAGGTACCAAATTTCCATGGAATTTAAAGGGACAGAGGGCTTAGCGCCGTCGGCGATCCCCGTTTAGCCAGGTTCACTACTCCCATGGTCAAGGTAGTTGGCCATGGCCACGTAAAGAAAGAACAATAATTGATAGACTTTTACGCGCCAGCACCCCAATGTGATTATGAGGCACATAGCATAGCGAACGACTCCGGAGTAATTTTGACCAGAGCGAACAATATACCACGGGGACAACGTGACAAGGGGAAAGCCGTACTATAAATCAGCAGCTCGACGTCCTTTCGAAACGCTACGAAGCAATACGTGATATAAAAAGAAAAAAAAAAGAAGGAAGCACTTGAACGGAAACAAAAGCTACCAACCATCATTGCAAACACGATCAAAAAAAAAAAAAACAGTTACCTGCTTAGTGCAGGCAAACAAGCAAGCGCAAAAGTGAAGGCAAGCGTAACTCATTACGGCCCCGAAAGTAGCCTTTTGTTCCCGCGTGCTGTGATAACCAATACTGCAGGATAAAGTGAGAAAAACTGCCGCCGCGGACAGACAAGCCGACGAGCGCTAAGTACGTGCACTGTTTAGCAAAGATCCCTCCATTCCTCTGGGAGTGAGACAGTAGAAAAAGAAATGACTCCGGGACGTGTGGCGGATATATTCTTGGACAGAAGGAGTTAGGACAACTCCTTCCCGCTGGATTCCCGCTGAACCTGCTCGAATTCCTAGTAGCAGGGGAACACAGATACGAACTCCGTACGCATTCGAGTGTCAATTTTCGTCACCTCACAGGTGGACGGAACATTTCATAAGAAAACCGTACGACGAATTAAAACAAAGACGTAGGAAGAAAGTTTCTGGTCGCACAGATTTCCAAATAAATGCAGCTGCCACTGAGAGAGCCTGTCAATCCCAGCTGCCTCAATGAATGATGGGACAATGACGAGCTGCACAATGGAAACGCCAACACACCGACACCCGCTCATTCAGTTAGTAAGAATCTTGCAACAGAGCAAATGCCCGAGTTATTATTGCAAATGACAACCCCAACAACCGCAACATCGCGCTAGTTATTTTTCTTTACATCGCACGCATTCCTAAATTTGCTCTTAACGCAATACCTTAACGACTGCTTTACTGAACTACACATTCGCTTCTTGCATCTTTTCCCCTTCCACCATTTCCTTCATGTCTGTAGGGCAGCAAACAGAAAGTCCGCAAGGCTGGCTACATGCACCTTTTCTCTCCCCCCCCCCCCCCCCCCCCCACACACACACACACACTCATCGTTGTATCAACTTAACATGGAAAGCGACATGCGTGATCACAGCTATGAAGCTCAATAAGGAAGCTCGGAGACAATTGAACACACAAGAAGCGCTGCAGCGCAAGCATAGGCGAAAACGTTTATACTCGCCTTGTGTTCGCAACAGAGCTTTTCGAGCGTCACACGAAAGCAGCGGACATCAGACTTCAACACGATAAACATGCCGTACATTTACTTACACCACGCTGTCGCAAATTTCTCCTCACAGCAAAGAAAAAATGATTCGTCGTCGCTTGCACACGGATACATGTTGATTCTAACGGCCTCGCTAAATTGCGTGCGCTTGCTCTTGCAATGACAACATGGAGAAAATAAAAGATGCTGACATATATGTTTAAGGCACAGCGCTAACTCAGACGTGAAAACACGAAACACAGACAGAGAGAGAAACACGTGACATGCCACGTGCAAGCCTTCCTCTCTTGCCAGCTACAGCGTCGCCTACAGGACGAAAAGGTCACCGCTCGTTAAGGTTGTTCGCGAGGCTCGGCAGCGCGGGTTGGACATGCCCAGTCGAACAGAGCGGGTAACAACAATACCCGCTTTGAAAAAAATAAGTTAACAAAAACACAGAGCGCGCTCTTCTCATTTGCGTCCCCCTCTCCCCCTCTTTTACGTCCACGTGTATTTGAAGCAGTAGAAAAGATGCAATGCCACGCGCCTCATGCGGGAGGTCGGCGCCGGCGACACATTTTCGCATTATTTGGAATGTCGAGATGACTACAGATTTCAATAAAATTTTCTGAAACACGCTACGTTAAATCCCCGGCTTCTTTATAGAACACGACGTGCGTCATTTTTGCAGATTAATAACTACGTGCGCCTTTGCAGAAGCCGTCAGGATGCACGACGCCGCGCGTGGTACAGTGAGGGCAGCTGAAAGCGCCATCGCGGCCGTTACTCCCTTTTTGTACCAGTTCATCGCACCAAGCTGAAATCGTGCGGTGTTTCTGGTATACTGTGAAATATGTGTTTCACTTATACGAGAGAGATATCATTTCTCACCTCCCTGTTTCTCCGACATATGTCAAAAAGAATACTCGGATGAAAAAAAAGAATAATAAGAGGGGCGGCGGCGGCGGTGGATATTCGAAGAAGTACGTTCCTTTAACTCGGGAGGTTATAAATGATAAATGGCCGCTTTAAGTTATTAGGTGGATCAACGTAGCGACTCTAACAAGTAAGACAAGAAAAAAAAAAGGAACTCTTGATGATAATACATATCCGTAAAATACTGAGTTCATCAAAGAGAGTAGTTTTAATGTAAAGCACTGGAATAAGCTGCAATGCTAAAAAAAAATTATTTCCTGCACATATAGTGACACGTTCATTTACATTCATTTACAGAAAGCAGGGAGCTTGGACTAAGCTACATTTTCCTCCGGCCAGCTATTCCACACTGGGGAAAGGGAGCGGGGAATAAATGCATTCGCATACATGCATTCAAATTGTGGAGCACTATAATGAAGAGTTGGAAATGTGTAGCGCAATTCATCTGCCTCGTACACTGGCTATCTTGCAAGAGAAAAACAACGACAAATATTTGACCTTTTTTGACACTGAGCCATCTAAGAAAAAATCTTAGTCGACGCGTACTCAAACATTTCGAATGGTCACGCAGAGTTCAAGATGCGTCCAAGCTACCACGCAATATCTCAAAGCGATTCTTCTATGCGTTCTAAAGGTATGCGGTAGAGTTTCCACAGGGCTGAAAAAACATCTGCCAGGGCCTTTTAATGGATGCTGAGAACATCTGTAAAAACAGGACGGCAATGGGGCAGTGATGACCGCAGCTAAAGCTACATAACCAGGAAGCGAACACTCACATTCCAAATCTAAGTCACTTTCGAATACACTGAACTGAGGCGGTTCCGCAAGGAGACGCGACCGTATCAAGATTTTACTCGAAGGAATCCCTACATAATCCGTATACGCTTATACATTACTGCTACACATTGGCGATCAGTCAATATTGCTGCTTACCAATAAATAGCATTTCCCCGCTTCGCATGTTCTCAAATTGCATCGGAGAGCCGAGAAACCTAGCGGAACGCACTGTAAACTATTAAATAAAAAAGCAAGGCGGCCAATGGTAAGCCTGGAAATGATATTGCAGCGTGACGTCAACGCGCAGGACCCTTAACCGCTCTGACCGCGCGGTCATTTCCGAGGCTCTTGCATAAGCTAATAATGGATAGAAAACTAGCGTCATAGTCCTCAGAAATGATGAGCGAGCAATTCGGGATCTTAATAGGCGTCGAAGTGAAACTGAGTACGTCGAGTAGGGCCACTGCGGAGTTGCAGGGGAAAAAAAAAAAGTTTTCTTTGGGTTGCTTCGCTCAGACTCGGGCACATAAAAATCTAAGCACAAAAAAAAAAGGAGATAGAAACACGTAATACAGGAGTTTATAAATAAGAAAGAGCAGCAACAAAACAAGCAATCCGCTGAAAAATGGTATAGCAAATATATGCCCATTCAATCAGGGCCACAAACGACTGCACCGAACTGTTTGGCCTAAAATAAGGAGGCCATACCTCAGCGTCAAAACAAAAGAAACAAAGAGAGAAAACAAAGAAATCCTCGCTCCGTTTAAAAGGACTTACAGCAGATTGTTATGTATGGTGCGTGCTTTCCTTAGTGCAACGGCTACCTTTCCCGAGAAAGTTTACAATGATGGACAGGCAATGCGGAAAATGCCACGACACATCCTCTTCGACAGGGTCGAAGTAGAACCGTTCGAAATGGCGTTCGCAGTTATAAGCGGAGCTGTCACGCAGAAGGCAAAAGCGGACCCGCCCTCGCCCTTGAGCTACCACACTGTTATATAATAAATAAATAAATAAATAATAAATAAATAAATAAATAAATAAATAAATAAATAAACGCCTCGGGCTGAGCGCAAGGAAAAAAATTCACAGCATATCCACGGAGTGAATGATGATGAGTGGGCGAAGCTCCGGATGTTCATCGTAGATCGTGCCGAGTTCCGGATTAATTTAGTTAACGCGCACGCTACGAATCCTTATGGTTCAACTACGCAGAAGTGAACTCTCCCACCGGAACTTCATTGCAAGTCAAGATCCAGTGTGTGTATATATATGGGTGGCCGGTGAACGGTTCTCCAGCGCGAGTAGTCGGTATTTTTCAATCAAGAAACTCGCTAGAAGACGCTACCTGCGTCAAGCTTGTTTCTCGCGGGTGAGGGCGCGTTCTCCTTCTTTGCGAGCTGCTAGCGCGTTCATCGAAGAAAGAGCGTTTCCATAGTCAATGCGCGCCTTTCGCTCTCTCTGTCTCTCTCTCTCTCTCACAAGACAGTAGATGGAAGAGTGAGAGAGCTCGCGCGCCTCCCACACGCGCCCTCCTAGTAGCGCGTTCCTAGTAGGTAACGCGCTACTACAACGGACGGACAGACCCAAACCTTAAGGAGCTTCGCCCCTAAAAGCGGGCACGCGCTTGCGCAAGACTCCCTACTCGCAACCTTGCCGTCTACCCAATGCTACATGACAGTAATGGTGATAATGCTACATAATATTTGATTGCTTTGTGGGCTTTTACGTCCCAAAACCAGCTCTGATTATGAGAGACGCCGTAGTGGAGAGCTCCGGATAATTTCGACCACCTGCGGTTCTTTAACGTGCACTGACATCGCACAGCACACGGGCCTCAACGCTGCATAAAAGTGATAGTGGGCGTGACACCCTTGCCTGGCTCCGCCTTTTACCGAGATTTCACAGGCGTGGAAATGGCTTCATTTTTATCAGGTGTTTTCGTCGACGCATTCGTACGCGCAACATGCGCTGCAAACAGTGGCCGGTGAGCGCGACAGCGATCACACGCCGACAATATTGGAAAGCGATCAAACGAGACCTTATCTATAAGAAAGTAATGCTGTGTTGATCAACCCTGTCTCGCCGCGGTGTTCTTTTCGAACGTGTTGAACTATACTTAGAATTATTGCTGCGCGCATGCACAGAATCTTTCTACACAGAGACTGCAATTTAAAGCCATTGTCATGATGCTCTCGGACAAAAAAAAAAAAAAGAGGGGGGGGGGGGGGGGCTGCATAGAGCAATCTGTACGAGTTCACGGCGTACCACAAGGCGGCGCAACGTACCGACTTTCTTCATTTTTCGAAAGAAACTTAAACACACGAATCCTACTTGGACGCGAAAAGAATTCTAGATTCTGTCACCGTAATTACCCGTCTTTCTAAACGCACCCAGATCCAATGCCACGTTATGGCCGGTTGTCAGTCCCCTTAAGGCATAACTTGAAGCTGACTGACAGGCCTTCCATTCTCATTTCAGCTGAGCCTCGGCGCACACGCTCCTCTCTACGAAGCCTGCCCGTCAATTTAGGGACGTCGACAAACCGTCCGCCTTCACTTAGTTCGTTATTTCGTTTCCTGGACGCGGAGCGGAAAGAAAAAGAAAAGGGGGGGGGGGGGGGGCAGGAACGCGCCAACAATATACACAACGGAGGATTTTCCGCTCCTTGACAGGAGGCGGTGATGAGAGTGACGAAAACGAAAACGAAGAGACAAACAAATCAGCGCGTAAGAACGTCAATTTGTGCTTAAGGCTTGAAATTCAGAAATACGTGGAAATAGCAAGAAAACAGAAGATGGTTAAAGAAAAAGGTAATAAATCCAACGATAACGGCGCTCGTATTAAACGAAGAAATCCTGTATTCTGCGAGCCTTATCACTGACAGCGATAGCAACAAAATAAACAAGAAACAAAGGCGCTCTACTACTGAATGGAGATATCGCGACGCAGCGGAACCTTTAGTAAAGGAGCACATTTTTCACATTCTTGTGTACCTATAAAATAAACTAAAGGTTACCGTTCTAAATGTTTACGCATGCCACGGTGATAAAACTTTGCAGCGGCTGAGTTCTCGAAACGCCTGCTTCGGAAAGGCGTGACGTGAAGGCGTGATTTATCGACGTGGGCGAAATTAAGAAAGTTAGTGGGCGCGATACTTCAAAACGCTATAATACTTTATTTCTCAGGATTTTTTTAACACCCACAACCCTGTCTCGCGCAACCCTACATGAGCTCCGCTGCCTGAGAGTACGCGAAAAACAATATGAAATGGGGAGAACGGTACGTTAAGAAACCGAAGTCCGCGGCAGATCGAGCGGAGGAAGCAACCGTGGGCGTTTTTTGGATGCGGATAAACGTCGGCTGCAGATCGTGCTTGAAACAAATGAGCGCCGCGCAAGGCACCAAAACACTCACTGAGCTCAGTTGTCAAACTGATGACACGTAAGGAAAACGCAGTACGCTTGCAGAAGGCATGCTGGATGACTATATACTACACGTAGAACTTCATAACCTGTCTAACGAACAATTACGAAATACTCAATATCTCGGCCCACACGCGCTAGAAATGATTCCTCGCGTTCGCATACCAAACCACGGCGCTTTCACTCGAGAGCTGTATAATGTTGAGAGCACACGCCACCCAATAACATTCTACAAATATAAAGCTCACAGTAGCTGACTGGATTCCCAGTATTCCCTATCATCACGCACTCGTGTATGCTTTCATCTCGCAAAATATATTACGTACAACGCAGAAGTTGGGATACCCGAGCACTGCTTCCGGCATGCCTACATGCACGTCGACAGTTTCAGCGTGCGATAAGATAATGTTCGGTTCCCGTAATTGCGTTGATACTCGCGAGGAAACACCGACGACCGCATAAACCATGGGCGCAGGGGCCTCGCAGGAGATCCCCTAATTGCGAACTCCAGTCGAGCGGAACGCAGAGAATGACGCGACCCGTAATCGATACAAGGATCTATAGCTTCACCCCACAGAACGCCTAACACACCAACAAAACCCTGCAGAGAGGCGGACACTGAATCCCTGATCCCGGTGCATAATAGACGGAGTCTGCCTCAGTGTATTCGCTCACGCGAGCGGACTGCCCCGGTTTAGTCGAGAGCTCCTCTATCGCAGTGATCGAGCGAATAGACGCGCCCGCAGTTCCTACGCGCGCGAGACAACCTCTACCCACGAATGCCTGACGTCGGCTTCAGAACCGGAAACGCTGCGAGTTCTGGAGAGACCGAGCATGAGAACCCACCTAGAACCACGCGAAGCACGAGTATATAGTATATACTTCCGGATGAACGGGAATCGGTATATCCGCCCGGAGGCCCAAGCCAATGAAGCCGCGTTGTGTAAGGTAGATAGCAAGCTTGCGACCAAACAACGCAGAGGACCCCTCCGACTTGCTATGTTGAATGACTGCTGACGAACGAGAATTCCTTTAACCAGTCTTCGGAGATGTCTTCACCCTTCTCAGATATCATCCACTCGGCGGCGCTGTTAAAGGCAGCCGATTATGCGGACACGCTTAATCGCATTCAACAAAGGCCGCAGACTAGCAGACTACGCAGCAAACTCAATTAAGTCACCGGCGCCAAAGAGGCCTTATCGCTCGCAGCAACCTCGGGAAGACATCATTTTAAGACACTCAGGCATTTCCAGAGAACAAAAAGCTAGGGCGCGGAGAGCATGCTCCAATAATGACGGTCTGAGCATTGGCCACCAGAATCAAGATGTCCTGGTCAACCAAGCAAAATACCAGTGAGAATCACCACGGAAGGGCGCAACAATACTGCGGCGTCATGCTTCCCTCTTGGAAGCAGCAGCATCAAAGCTCGGTGCCGTATGAGAAAGCCATTGCTGACCACACGACATAAGTGTGGAAACCAGTCACTCCAATAAGGGCCCACAGATAGTATCTTCGTAGCGAATTCAAATTTGCCACATGGCTTCTCGGATGCACCGTCGAATATGACCGCACACAGAAACTATATATTCGAGTAAAATGAGAAATTCAGACACTCCGATCGTCCAGTTAGCTACTGCACTAATGGAACATGGTTAAACCGGCGTTTATAACGACATGGCAACGATGGAGGCGTTCATCCTGTGCGTAGTATTATTTCTTTGTCCCGTATTTAATAACACTCGCCTAAACATCTTACATCGAAATCAAAAGCACGCATCATGGTTAGGTATTGCACGGTTACTTGCCAAAGCAGATCACCCGAATAAACTCCTTGTGAACTAAACTAAGTCTCCATCATAAAGAATTTCAATGAATTCGGCACTGGTGCTCCACGACGACGAAGTAGCGCTACAGTGCAAAATTGAAAATTCCGCGTCTGTGCCCATGTTAAGCAGAGCGTATTCGCCAAATAATTTTATTGGTAGCCGTCTCTCTAGCCCAACACAACGGCAAAAAAAAAAAAAAGGGGGGGGGGGGGGGGCAACTTATTCAATCGGTTAAGTAAGCGTGGTTTACCACCCACCTTTACCAATCTGATTGCGCGGGAAAGACGAGTAGGATCACGTACCTGAAACGAGAGAACAATGAAGGAGCTACGTCAGTATTTCGATATGTTCATCAATATTTACCTGGTGACACAACACAACATTTCAATACGGTAGCGGGAGCTGTTAAAATGTTTGCATTTTGGGAATATAGCTGGAAGAAAACGTATTTGCATATCGGCGATTCACAAGCAAAATGTTCTAGTATCAATCGCATTAAACAATGCGCGTAAGAACACCTAGCTAAATCACGACTGCCGATTTCATATATAAACTTTTGCGAGAAGAATGCATATCGAAGCAAATTTTCCCAAGAAACTTTATTATTATTATAAGATATGGTAACATAAAACACACAAGGACACAGAAGGAAGAAGGAAGGAGAAACCTGGCAACTGCCACCAAGTGGGGCGCAACGCCTGCTTATTCTTCATGAAGGAGGGAATAGATAGAAGGCAAAGATGAGAGGGGGAGAGGAAGTAAGGGATAAAAATAAAGAAAAAATAGGAAGCGAAAACGAATAAACGCAGACAAAATAAACACAGAAACACGACTATATGTAAGACTAAGAGGGAGGCC
Organism: Hyalomma asiaticum; assembly: GCA_013339685.2. Lineage (NCBI taxonomy): Eukaryota > Metazoa > Arthropoda > Arachnida > Ixodida > Ixodidae > Hyalomma > Hyalomma asiaticum. The sequence goes on along the minus strand of CM023485.1, from coordinate 15,900,046 downwards.
AAACCGGTAGTGTTCAAAAAAGTTAAGGCTCGATGGGCCTGATCACGTCGACCAGCACTTCCACTGGGAAAAAGCCAACCAGTTATTGAGGCACACCCCATCCCGATCAGTCCTTACGCCTTAACTAGCAATGCACGTTGCGTGGCAAATGCAGGGCACTGTAAGATTATATGTTCTAGTGTCTCACTGGAGACACAAGACGCAAAAGAGGGTCTGTCCGCACGTCCTTGACGGTATAACCGTTCGTGCACTAACACAGCGCCAACCCGTAGCTTATTCAGGAGGGCTCTAGCACGACGAGGCAAGCCACGACCACGGAGACGGGGAGGAAATGATCCTGCTGCAACACGCTGATCGGGGTGCTGTTTCAGGAGGTGCCCATGGATCAGTAAACGCGTGTTGCCAAACGTACAAGTGACGCCCGGGCAATTACACTCCTTGTGGGCACAAGCTGAAGCTAGGCGACCGGCCTCTTCGTTGCCGGGAATACCAACGTGCGATGGTATCCATTGGGCAAGAAGGGACACACCACGAAAAGTAATCTTGTCGGCAGATTCCTTGATACGGCATAAAAGTGGACCGTCAGCGTGTCCCCTCATGAATCTGCTAAGGGCAGCACGGGGGTCTGTCAGGATGACGCCCTTGAACGCGTTTAATTCCTCGTTCAGGTGCTTCAAAAAAAAAAAAAAAAGACATCAATCGCTGCCAGTTCTACTGCTGTCGTCGAGGATGTATTGCCTATCCAAAACACATGTCTTATGTCCATCGGCAGTGCAAAACTAAAGAGCGTCGCCGTGTACAGATGCATCGGTAAATACTTCAAGATATTCTTCACAAATAAGTACGACAGGACGAATTGAAATAGTGCCGAAGTAGGCTGGCCAGACTTCTCCATATTTCTCGAATCTGGAGATAAATGAAATCGAGAGATACTAACGCCAGGAGTATATTTGTGAACCAGGGGCCAAACAAACAAAAGTGGGAATCACGGAAGAATTAGAGTTATAAATGCATCTGCAGAGATGTTGTTTGAGTTTCATGGCTCTAAGCTTAGGGCCGAAACAGAACAGTTGTTCTAAACCCTGCGTGGAATCCAACGCTTTAACGATAATCTTTTCCGGCTCCCGTGACCGATTCGGGCAAATCGCCCACGCTTCGCCGGTATTAATTCTGCTCAAGCAAACGCTAAGCGCACGCCAAATACTGGAGAGACGGGAGGCCCGACGCGATCTTAAAGGATTTATCCAAAGTGTTCCATCGAAGATTGTACGAAGCAGCGCGTGTCTTGATCATACGCACTTCCTTGAAGCACAAAAACTTTTCTTCGCGCCCTACAAAAGTTAGACCAAAATACTTATCGTCGAGATTTCGCCATGTACCGAAACAAAGTTGTAAGAAAAAGACTAAGAAGACGGAAGACTAACAGGCGGCGACCTAGACAGTATTTGCCTTGAAATAATCCGTCAAAGCGGGCCTTGCATTGTAAACGCAGTTTCTTTTTTTTTTTTTCTTTTTACCTGGAGGCTTAGTTAGTTTTAAGTAGCTGTCGTGGTACTGAAATTTCAGCATCTTTGAATCGGGGAAAATTGGAAATTAAAGAAGCGACACATTTCTTCAGTGGTAATGTCCATTCCTTACGGATATAATTCGCACAAGTATCATTGGGAGCTCATGAAGCCATCTTTGACAAAGATAAATCTTAATTACCTAGACAGATTATATACAGAAAACGTGCAATATCGTTTCTGGTGTGCCAAGAACTTCCTGTCCTGGCGGACGCAGAATTACAACCCTCCTGGAGGAGTAGTTGACACTGCTGTTATTGAGCTAACCAATCTGTGCGACAAAAAGTACTCCATATGACAGAAATCAATCCGAAATTCAACAACGGAACTGTACGATTCCTCGAACGTTGGCAAATATTCGACATGAGAAAACAAAGTTCCACCACCACGCATTTTACGGAAAGTGTTCAACTTAGCATTTCGTTTAGTCTTTCTAAAAAACGAAGAGCTCTTCTGGAACTGCTGGTCCTGCGCAGAAGATATGCGCTGCCTTACGACGGTGGCTCCGCGAAATGCCATGGAAACAGGCTCAAAACCATTCTGTAACGCTTGCTCGAACGGTTGCAAAGTTCTACAGCGTAAACTAAGCAGTGGGAGGGAGACGTTAGTCAGCAACGTTCATCTACACACGCCAAAGCACCAAGAAGATTTGACAAACTGCGTCCAGGAGAGACGTATGAGCCTTCAATTGTGTCGGATTAAATTATACAAACACACAAGTGTTTATATATATATATATATATATATATGTGTGTGTGTGTGTGTGTGTGTGTGTGTGTGTGTGTGTGTGTGTGTGTGTGTGTGTGTGTGTGTGTGTGCGTTACCCTTCTCATGATCACTGTGACGTAGCAGTGGGCAGCAGAGGGCAACAGTATGGGTGGTGGGTCCAGACTGAGGGCAAAGGCGTGAGTAGTGGGGCAAGGGCAAGAACAGCTCCACTTTTCCTTTCTGCGAGACAGCGAACCCGCCACATCGGGGACGGCGCACATGACGGGTCCCCAACAGCTCCGCCGTTAAAAGCTCCTAATGAAGCACGGTTTCTAGCGCCGCGTCACAGGGCAATTATGTAGGCGAAAATACGGCACAAACATCCCCTTTCGTCAAGGAAAAAGCATCAAAACGTAAATTACAAAAACGCGCGAAGTCGAGCCTACGTTACCTGTCGTCACGTGTGAGGCAATGACATAGGAGGCGCGAAAGGAAACAACACCGCCCACATAACGGATCACCGGCGCCTACTTTGACAGGGGCGTTTCTTCAACTGTTCTCTCAGCTACAAGAAACGATGACAAAAAAGAAATCCGAACCCTGTGCCAAGACCCAAAAACAAAACCACACTCGCGCTCTTTGGTATTTGGCGAGAAGCCCGGCCAAGGTGCTGTAACAGTCGGAAAACTATAGCGAAACAATTCAAACTACAACGTCTCTACATGCAACAATATCTACGTACATCTACAGGCGCAAACATTTTTGTGCGTTTTGTTTGGCACTTGAGCGGAGTAAACTTAGTTCCCTGGGCCACAAAAAGAGCTATGGAAAGGACCTTGTTCTTTCAATACCAAAGACTTACAGCACAGAAAGAAATGAACGAAAGACGGATCAGAACTACACACGAAGCGATACAGCATCGCTTCGCCTTCTTGTCTCACCCTCTTTCGTCAGTGTAACGGCCGTGTCAGTGTTCCTTTCAGCGTTCTGAGCCTTTAACAAACGACTAGCTCGCCCAAAAAAACTGCGCTCCTTAAAAATCTTAATTCGGCGAAAACGCTAAGAAGGTTTCACCGCAGGAAAAGCCAACAAGGTACGAGACAGAAGAGGATAACGCACTGTCCTTTTCTGTTCATTTTTTAGGGGCGAAGCTCCTTAAGGTTTGGGTCTGTCCGTCCGTTGTAGTAGCGCGTTACCTACTAGGAACGCGCTACTAGGAGGGCGCGTGTGGGAGGCGCGCGAGCTCTCTCACTCTTCCATCTGCTGTCTTGTGAGAGAGAGAGAGAGAGAGCGAAAGGCGCGCGTTGACTATGGAAACGCTCTTTCTTCGATGAACGCTCTACCAGCTCGCAAAAGAAGGAGAACGCGCCCTCACCCGCGAGAGACAAGCTTGACGCAGGCAGCGTCTTCTAGCGAGTTTCTTGATTCAAAAATACCGACTGCTCGCGCAGGAGAACCGTTCACCGGCCACCCATATATATATATATATATATATATATATATATATATATATATATATATATATATATATATATATATATATATATATATAGGTAGTATATATATATATATAGGATTCGTAGCGTGCGCGTTAACTAAATTAATCCGGAACTCCGCACGATCTAAAATGAACCTCCGGAGCTTCGCCCACTCATCATCATTCACTCCGTGGATATGCTGCGAATTTTTTTCTCTCTAGACCCACCACGGTAGTTTAGCGGTTAATGCGCCGTTCTGGTAATCTTGAAGAAGCAGTTCGATTGCCGCAAGGAGGTCGCATTTTCATGGCAGCGAAAAAGAGAACACCCGTCTATTTCTTTGGGTACACGTCGGAGAACACCACGTGATCCAAATTACCCCCCCCCCCCCCCACGCACACACACCGTTCCATTAGGGTGTGTCCCCACCGTGACTTTTTCACTAAAAATCCCAGAAGCTGTGCCGTATCAAAAAAAAAAAAAAAAACAGACGCGCCCTTCAACTATAACCCAACTTTCTCAACGCCCAAAAGCTTATGTCTGCATATTAAATTGGTCAGATAATTCGTGATGCTAAAATGCACTTACATCAATAAGCTAAAACGTTATTCGTCGAGTGATTCAAGTAGCACCACCTTGCGAGCAATGGACGTGGTCTGGGACAGCACACAATTACCAATACCACGCACGTCATTATTTTAGAGTGCAAAAATCATGAAAAGACGACACGCTCCCTCATTCCTCTTCTCCATGCGTTGAGGCGAGAGTGGGCGTTTCAAACATTGTAAGGTCGGGAGTACCTATTCCTAGGCTAACTCAGACTTTCTTACTGCGAATAATATAGACACAAAACGAGCCTTTCTCAGGCTTTAAAGTAGTGGAGCTGTTTAGCTGTCTTCTCTCTCACACACCAGTAGTGGGTGCGGACACTCTTTTGTACAATGCTTCCTTCACGCTGACTGCTCCCGGCGTGTGCAGCGGCAGTTCTGAGTCGCTGGCAGCCCTGTTACGCGGGCCCAGAAGAAAAGCCCGGACGCCTGGACGCCGACGAAGAGGGGGCGACGGGACATTATTTTTTCATGTTTTTTAACACGAAAGTGTCTTATGCCGGGGTCCACCAATAAGTCAGTGACCTACTTCTATAACGGGAGTGGATGTCTGGAAAAAAGAACACACATTTACAATGAAAAACTACCACCAGCTCGGACTCGAAACCACATTCAGCCGGGATGCGACGAAAGGAGGTGGACGCTCTACCGATACACCACCGCAGCAATGGCCGTGTAGGGAACAGATGAACCTTATATCTTCACTACAGCGCTTTACAAGTTGCATCTAAGTGACGTCCGTTTAAAGTAAATGTGTTTAGTGCCGTGACCTATAGTGGTACCGCCATTTAGGAACTATAGAGCGAAGCAGATTGTCGTGCTAATGCGCGTCGGCAGTTAGCGCTTCTGTATAGTCCGCGCCTCGGTGGCCGCGGGAGTTAGAGGCGTGGCGGTGTCGTGACGGCACGTTCCTCATTCAAGGTACAGACGGGGCCGCTACAAAATTTGTCTTCCGTGGCCTGGTGTGTTCCGACCCGCACTGCTCCAGAAACGCAAAGACGGCCGTTGACAAGCAAATGATGCGCCTCTCGCTTCAGTGGGCTGCGTGTTCACAAAACGATCCGCTGACAATCCGTTCCATTTCGCTTGCAAGGTTTCGCCGTGTGCGGACGCTCCTTGTTTACGGCAGGTTTGCGCAGGGCTCTGGCGCGTGCAATTCAGTGTCTCCGGAGCAATGCGAGTCGGAGAACTTTCGGTTGTGTACAACTGTTGAGGATTTCTGAACCGTACCAAGGTGCCGCCAATATCTAAATGTAACGTGTTCACATGTCGAGAGTGTCCAAGCCATCTCCCGCACATCGATTCGCCAGATTGCCGCGTAAGCATTGCACAACTTCCCGAAGACAGATTTCACTTTCGTGTTATACCCAATCCTATGACAGAGGGATCAGACGCATTCTTTTTATTTCCTATCTGTCTCTGAAAAGGCGGGGCTTGAGGCTAGTTTATTTGCGCTAGCGATGAGCTAGAGATGAAAAGAGGAGCACATTAACTTCGCAGACAGGTCAGTGCTCTGGACAAGCAGGACCGAAAAGGGCGAAGACTAGACCGGACACAGTTCTAAGCTACTGCTGGAGCAGCGGAGTGACAACACTTAAAAATTTCTAGTCGTCTTCTGAGTGCACATCAAGAGAAATCGTTTATAGCCGCGACAAACTGAATAGAAGGGTGAACCGCGAAAGCCAGGTGAGCAAACGGTTATATATAGAAGTTAAAATTAAAGGTAGTACTAAACACAATAAGCATTAGTTTTATTACTTACCGTGTTAGGTCCTATGTTTATCAATACTGCGGTCTCAAACCGATGGATATATAATAGTTCTCTGAATTCAAACATCCGTATTACTGGCGCAGGCTGTGTTTCCAAAAACGTAGCACTACCAAAACACAACGTTACGTACGACACATTTTCAAAACACCATATATTACAGACAGAACGTTAACAGAAGCCAGAAAATTGAGCACATAAAACGAAGGAAAAAACGAAGGGGTGGAAATCGCAAAACAATAGAAAAAGAAAACGCAACAAGGCGGACGAAACACGACTGTAAACAGATGGCCGGTGTTGAGCTTCCCCGCCCGCGTGAGCAAAAGCAGGCTGTCCACGCGAAAACATAATAGCAATTTCCGGGGCTTTTACGTCCCGAAACCACGATATGATAATGACAGACGCCGAAATGGAGGCCTCCGGCAATTTCGAACACCTGGCGTTCTTTAATGTGCACTAACATCGCACAGTACATGGGCCGTAGATGGGTGGGCAAAAAAAAAAATAGCAAGAGAAAGGGAAGAACTTGGAGGGATGCCTTCAGGAACCACCAATACTCAAGACGGCGAGATTTAAACGTCTGACGAATTCGATTACGTGAACCTTCGATAACCAATCACTCAAACGCGAAGGCTATCCTATTTTGCCAAAGCAACGCTACATGAACAGGAGCACCAAAAAAAGGCACAGTCTACTTTTCGAGCTTAGCAAACTGCCAGGCATGCGGTGCTTAAAATAAGTACATCAGCATTCCGGAAGCGCCGCGTTTTGAAAGTAAGCCAATCTAGAATAACAGGAAAAAGAGAAGCATGCGTGGAAAGGCAACAAGAAAGAACGAACTATTTGATCATCGACGCAAAGAATAACTAAGAGAAGCTCTTAACTTCGTCAGGCCGTTTTTATTTGCCACATCGCACGACTGCAACGCCAAGCCTCGCGCATTTCTCGCGCGACGTTCAGGCAAGAGAGGTGGCAAATTTGAATTCTTTCTCCAGGAAAAAAAAAAGAGAGAGAGAGAGAAAAAAGACTAGTGATTGTTATAGGCTATAGCCTTAGGCAGCGTGACTGGAGAAATAATAAAGGGGACATGCATGTGTGAAAGCTGAATGTCACTCACCGGAAGCAGAAGCTTGCGCAGTAAAGGAAACGTGCAAAAGAAGAAAGGAAGACGCGGAGACCTTTTTCGACAGGCACACATTTCGAGCAAGGGAAGTGACAGTGACGTAAATACCATATTCGTCGAGGCCTCAGCGACACGTAGGAAAGGCAGCTCTCGTGCGGCAGCAAGCCGTCAATCTTCTTTAATATAGCCAATAGGATATCTTTCACCCACACGCCGAAGTCTTCGAGAAAAATGGCGTTCAGGGCGCATCCTTCTTTTTAAGTTGCCTCTATCTATACATTTTACTTATGTCCTTATAATTATTTCCAGCGCCCTTCAATGAAATATCCCTCGTCAAACAGAGCCTCTCGTTTCTTCCCGTTACCTCAAGCAGCAGGATATAGCGTTCCTTACCTGAAATGTCGGCGCTCATTTCTTCAAGACAACGTTAACGCCAAGTTAAAAGTGCTGTTTTTGAAGGTTAAACACAAAACACGAAAACGAGAACAGAGACGCGCGCATACAAATGTAGGAAAAGGCACGATGAACGAACATCGGCTGGCGGTTCAACACGCTGTCATCTGTCCTTCTGTGTTTTTGCGCCCAACCATACTCCCGCGATGACAGGAGTTCAATGAAAGCCTGTCTGGTAGGGAGCAAGCACTCAAGAAATTTGAAATGGGCGCTGACGAGACTACAAAAATAACAACAAAGAAAAAAAAAAAGGGGGGGGGGGGGAGAGTCGTTTGCGGGCGCCATGCGGGAGGGTTGTTCCCTACATTTACTTATGGTCGGCGCCCGTATTCAAGTACTAATACCATTCAGCGAGGACGTACCGGCATCCTCACATTACCGCCCCCAGAGTTGAACACCTTCGCAAGGCTCCACATCCAAGATGAAGGCGGCTGAGCAGCAAATTATCTACGAAAGAATCAGTAAAGCCAAGATAACTATCACGACCAAAATATCAAATCATGAGCTTGCCTCGAGCTAATAAAAGAACAGTAAGCTCCGGCTGGCAACAGCCTCTCGAGCAACTTCCGCGTCTGGACGACGGACAAGTTACTGGGAAGTCATCCAATAATCAGGGGAAAAATGCAGAAATACTCAAACAGTGTCGGTAAGCTTGGATTACCATGGTCACCAGGCGTTATTAGTGCGCTGGGGCGAGAAGCACTGGAACTAACGTCACGCCAGCACGAGATGAAAGCCAAGGTTCGCTAATTAAGGACGCCGATCCGTGTCGCATGCACTAGGCACTATGGAAAGACAATGAAATACCGAAGCCATCAGCGTACCTTGTACGAAAGGCACAAGAAGCACGAAACCACGGGAGAAACGAGGGCATGGCACAAATGACCTTCACTTACACAACGTTTAATTAGGTATAGACCAAGCATAAAAGACAACAAAAGCAACAGGGAAAAGGTAATTACAATCATCTGAGAGACGCCGTACAAGCTTTATAATAAGGTTACCGCAAAAAGTGTAATACGATCAGGTATGTCCTGCGCAAGGGCGCCCATGAGCAGCACTTAATGAATAAATATCACTGGGTGTATCGGCACCATAACGCCTAGAGAGAAATATGGACACACATCTTCGCACCTTTCGAGGTAGCCGACGTCGAAATTTACATCATTAAACGCCACTTAACGCTCGGAGATTTTTTTTTTTCTTATCAGAGAGAAAATCTGCCTTTAAATTTCACGGCGGTGAAGACGAGGTCGAGACACCTGTCGCTAAACCTTGGAGAGCATCCAGCTCGCCATGCTACTATGGCGTTGATTTCAGCACCGACAGCGATATTTACGGCTCTGCGCGCCAGCAGGTCTAGTGGATGCATGAGGGAAAAGTATGAATGGCGGGCGACCGTAGCGAGAACAGTCCTATTCCTACGTTTAAATTAACGTTGCACTGATAATAAGCAGCATTCTACACCAGCCAGCACTGACACCGCTATGTTCGAGTGAATAGGAGCGCATGGAGGCAGCACACAGGAAGAGACTTCGCCTGATGATTGGCTTCTTAAGACGGCTCCACGCAAAAACCCCACCAACGAAGCTGCGCGTATCGGCAACCGAGGCATTGTTCCCTCGGCTATTGTCTTAGTGAGCTACCCGCCGGTGCAGGGCTCTTTCGGTGATTGAGACCAAGAACTCATTCCAATTTCCATCTAGCGCTGAGAACCTGCAGATATTCTCGTTGGCAATCACCTAAACAGCGTAGTCAGGACCACCCTTAGTCTTCTGCAGACATTGCCTGCGCCATCAGCGCGCCCCAGCTACCGCCGAAACGACCCATTACAACAGACGAGGGAGGCAGAGCTTCCTGGGCTGCACCACTTGAACGCGGCTATCAAGGCAACATTCAAATGCGCAAAGACGGGGCGGCGCGCACACACAAGATAGCTGCGCAGCGGCAATCTGCGAGCGCTTCCTGGGCGTGTCATGGTGAGGTTGGCTTGAGCACTCGGTTTCGTCTAAAACGGTGGAAATCTCTCCAATCACGGCGGCTCTGCGCACAGAACACGTACACTTTGCCCAAGATGTCTTGGTACTGCCAGATTCAGAAGGGAGCGAGACAGCGCAATGCATCGTCGTCTGTCTCAAGATAAATTTACGGGCCAATCTGTGGCGCTGCTTCAAACGCACCAGAAGCAAGGTATTTAACGTAGAGGATCACTTGACCCTACCCCACGTTATAAACGAAAGAAAAGAAGAGAGAACGGACGATCTTAGACGCAAAAGTGCTGTGATGCACCTCCAAATTGAGAGACCCAAAGAATTTCCTCGTGTCGAACAGCGCAAAACAAACTAAGCGTGAAGGAAGAAAGGTGCGCACAACCCTAGCGCTAACGGAGAAGGATAAAAGAAAAAAAAAGGGCCCATTCGAGAGGAAGCTTCTTTGCTGCACCTGCTCTGCGTACGCAAAAAAAGATTGACCGATGTGCTTCCCCAATGTGTGCTTTGTGCCGTAAAATCTCTAACACAAAGCCTTCCATCCGGGTACGCGAGCAGTTTTACGCGGAAGAAAAAACGGCATTACACAGCTTGGAAAACGCGCGATCGTCGGGGCTAACGCGTTTGTCGACGGGCCCACGGTTACTAGAAAGATGGTGATGTCAATTATTCTCTACGCGATGTTGACATGTCACATCTCAGGCTTAATTCAGTTTTGCAACTTTGCCCATTAGAGAAGGCTACATCCACAACCATATATGGCTATTTCCAATTTTTGTTACATAGTGGCATATTTACTTGCACCCTTCTTACTCCGTCATGCCGTTCTAGGGCATACTTAGATGCATAAAAGTAGCAGAACACATGACCTTCCAACGAACTTTTACTAACGACTTCACAAAATATACCTATTATCGCAGGCACGATGCGGGTTCCTTGCTGGAGATATTTGAATCTCATTCGCAGATCAAGCAACCGCATCTAAGTTATTTCTTTGAGACTTCGAAGATTAAAGTGAACTCATTCTTGGAATCACAAACGTATGGCATTATTACTATTGTTATCTCTGCGTATCATAATGTCTCACAATGAAATTTATGAGGGTAATCAACATATAAAACCTCCCTGTAACGTCAAAACATATCCCTAAGTCCCCTGTAGAGCGTGCTTCTTCGCTCGAAGCTAAGAATAGCGGGTCAGCCAACTTACCAAGAGAATGGGAAGCGAAGAGAGCTAGGGCTGTGGTTTAGGTTAAACACGGCAGCCTTCGTGCAAGTGGAAAATCCAACAGCAATGGCCACCCAAGTGCAGCAGCAACGAGTAAATGCGACAGCTACCACTGAAGTAGCTTCCAGAATTACTAGTGGTACCTGAGACGCTGAGGTGCCTTGGAACGTTTGCAAACACCATTGTGTTTCTACGCCAGGAATTCGCCCAGTAGTGCGCAGACGCAGTAAACTGCCGCTTAGATACTAATTTCGGATAACAGTCGAGCGCCTGCGGGAACGAATGCTGTTGCGCAATTCAGTTCACCTAACCCGCAACTAACTCACAACTAACCGACTCATTGCTGAATGCATGTTGGATGCTTCTGCCCAACCCAATCGTCCATTACAGCTGGAGGACGCCAAGACAAGTATATTTATGAAAATTAACCAACACAATTGATACCCTTAAAGAAAAATAAATGATTCATCGTAAACGGTCATCAATAAGCTTCACCAAGTGCCCCATGCCGAATACGGCATAAACTTCACTTTTCATTAAAAAAAATGAGTTACATCATCAACCAATAACTCACTTTTCATAAAGTCTGAATTCATTATTAAGCCCCCCTCTCTTCTTGTTATAGATGGTGAATGCACACTTGCTATTATGTACGATAAAGAAAGTACTGAATGTAACTGCAGTCGCTCCAATGGAGCCCGCAAGAAATCGCAGCACTTTCCAGGAGTCTCCTGCTCCGACTTCGAGAAACGTGTTGATGCGTTTATATCAGTCGAAAAACGCAACAGCGAATTTTAGCGTGCACACAGGGCAACTATTACTATTTAAGAAAGCGCGCGTATGGAAACGGTATAGTAATCCCTTCAAATGAACGTAGCGCCAATGACAACTGTCCCAACGACGCGCACAGAACCACACACTCAGTGTTAAGATATGAAGGTATGACAGAAATGCCGAATAGAATTTTTGTAGGACAAATATAACCTCATGCTCTTTTATTGCTTTTATATAAAAACAAACGATCGTGAATGAGAAGGACGTTTGCGGGGAAAAGACGCCTTATTTCAAGAATGTGGGCGACATTCGCAAGCGTTATAAGAGAATCCGGTGGATGCACCTTTCATCATGATACGAACGTTTCTGTCAACCCTTTTCAGAACAGAAAAAAAAAAGATGAGCATTGCCCCACCATGACGCTTTCCGTTTCATATGTCTCCGGCTGCATAAATCTAGAAACCACATCACACAAAGCTATGAAAAGACAGCCAAAAATATAACACTTGAAGTGAATTGGCACCCATGTACTCACGACAGGACGAGGAGGAGGCAAAACTTGATTTACCCCAGGAGGGAGAGGGGCAGTGGCGGAGGCAGCGGGGAAACCTGCCCGGTCCGCTACCTTCTTGGCCGCTACCTTCTTGGCCCAATCCAGGATCTGTTCCTGGACCTCGGGCGCCAGAAGCTCAAACAAACCAAAAGCTGAACTAGCGAATCAAGGATGTCGAAGACGCCCTCAACCCTCGGATGTCGGGCAAAATAAATTCGGCGTCATATAGCGACTGCGTAAACACATTTTTTTTTTTTTTTTTCTGAGATGTGGACATAGTGGATGTGACAAAGCGAGTGCATGAAGGGGCACTCGGACAAAGCGTACACAACACGCATTAGAGACCACCGTTACTGCAGGAAAGTCTCGGCAGCATGAACATTCCACCAGTACGCGAAACACCCCAAAGAAACACAGACAGCCTTCAGGATGGCCTAAGAGCAATAGAGCTCCTAAGAAACATGAGGAGGCAAAGGGAAAGAGATGGGCAAAAAATAAACCAGACTGGGCCCGGCAAGAGTGAACGTATACCGTAAGGAAAAGAAACAGCGCCTAATGAAAGCAACGCTTCGTTCAGACGTGATGGGCACCTATACAACAAGCTCATCAGAAAGAAGGCAGGGCACACGTAGAAAAGGCCGTATTTGCGATAACATACCGAAACAAATTAGCGCGGGAAGAAAAGACAACACGTCAGGCAAGCGAATGCTGCGACAGCGCCTAAATGAGAGATTGCCCCAAAGTGGCAGTGGAGCTGACGAAAAACATGCCACGCTGCGGTGACCATGCGAAGATGAATTGCACTGGGAAGCCCCCCAACAGCGCAGCCTCGGGCCACTACACGCGGACGGCGCGACGGCGACGCCGGACCAGGGGCAGTGAAAGACCGCGAGACCCGAGGGGAAGCTCGTCCCATATGAGCCGGGAACGACTGCAGAGGGGACGTCGCACGGTGTGATGGATCGAATGCGCGTCGCTGAGGGACAAGAGCCTGGCTTAGGCGCGTTACGCAGTGGACCGGAGACTGGGAACCCTCGGGGAACGTACGAAGACGCACTCATCCTCGGCTTCAATGATGCGCTCTGAAGAGTCGCATGTTGCGATCGGGAAACCAGACGTCCTCAGGGACGCACCGTCGAAGGCGCACGTCCAACACCGAGAAAAACCGGACCAGTATTTCGCCAGCCGAGCGAGAGCGTCATAAGCAGCTGCAAAATCAAATCAGTGCATAGAGCATCAATACTAAGACCGCACTAAGGACAAAACCAACTAATTTGCCAAAGAAACTACCCCACACTCATAACGCCTAGACAGCGCTACGTTTGCGATTTCGGGAAGTAGTGTGCATAAGGAAAAAAAGGCAAGCTCGGAACCATGCCAAGGAGTTTATCTAGGATTTGCCAGCAATTCGCAGAGCGGTTATCTTAGACGAAGTTGAATTCCGAGTCACATTCAGGCGTTATTCCATTAGCATTAAACGTTCGTTGGTTTAGATATCAGTCTTCTTTAAAACATGCAATGCAGTTCGTCACAAATGAAAAGCGAAAGCGTTCCTGTACAAGATGTTCCAGAAAATTAACTAAGCTTGAAGTACACACTCAGAAAGCGTGCGAAAAAGTGATATGGACGTAAGGCTAATACGTTGTTCGGACAGCTTTCCTTTTTCCATCACCGGCACCGTGTTCGTGTACCACTTAATTGGTTCGGTACGAGAAAACGATCTCATTTCGTTTCAAGCAACGAGAAAGAGTGAAAATAAAAACTGCTCCTCGGGCTTCGGATTCGAAACACCGACCTCCGGGTTGCAATACCCCCACGCTAACCGATTCACTTCTGCCATTTTGTCACACACGCTCTTTAAAGCGGAGTCTTGTACGCATGAAGAAGTATACAGGCGTATCATGTCCGCGCTCAGCACTGTACGCTCGGCAAACAAACAAGATGTGAAAATATCTCAGCCATATGAGCCCCCAGGTACTTAAACAAACAAAAGGACATGTGGACACCAAGCGTCGCTTGCCCCTATTTTCCCGATAGGGGAGGTGCTCCTCTTCTTTTCTCTTTTTTAATGAAATGGTAAAAACATACCCCGATTGCTTTACATTATCTGGGACACCTTAAAACTAATTTTAAGCCCTCACTTCCATTACCCACGTATCGCTCGCTGCTGCCCTGATACTGGGACCCGTGAAACCTTTGAAGCTTTCGTGAGTTCACCGTTTGAAGTTCACCGTTCACCGTTGAGTTTGAAGCTTTCGTGAGTTCACTGCGTCAGTTCACCATCGGTTGCGTTAACCGATAGAGATTAAATATCTGCTGCGCAGATAGTCCTGTACTCCTCTAGATAGGGTAGGACGCTTGCGCATGTGGTAAATCCCTTTGCCCTGCCCTCACGAATGCGTTTATATTCGTTCTCACAGACACAAACACTTGTTGGTAGTCGCAGCTCGGTCCTGTTCGCCTTCATGTCTTTTCTTTTTTTTTTCTTTTTTTCTCTTCCGAGTACGTAACCGTACCAACCGGCTAAATAGTAAATCTCCTTAAAACACCGCAATTAGAAATGCTAGTTAGTAAATAAAGCCTGTATACCAAATGGTATACGGAAGTCGAAGGGCTTAGTAATAGGATAATTCGTTATACATGACGACGTCGGGAATGCGCTTCGAAGACGTTGACTGAGCGAGGATGGTACACACTGCCAGATAAAACTTGCTTCGTGAGTGCAAATGAATTGCAGAGCGCATGTCAAGTGTCGCATGCATCAGCGCCTATCAGTGACGTTCGCTTCATTTTCAAATAACTTGAGGGTTGCGCTGTGCGTGTCTTGTCTCCTCTCATTCCTCGTCTTCGTGGGGCATTTTCATGGTCGTCACTCTACGTAAACAAAGTGTATAACCACACATGGTGAGCGCCACAAGCACTTGCCACAAACAAGCATGCGCACGCCTTCGAAATCGAGAAAGTATCTCAACAAAGCCCTCGTGGCATCTGCAAGGATTTGCTCTTATTTCGGCTCAGTGTAGCAAAGAACAAAGGCAGAAAAACGCGAAACAGCGCAGTGGCGTGTTAAAAAAAATAATGAAAAGACAGGAACAGACCAGACGCACTGGGAACACGCTCGTTCCGGGCTTACAAAGGGGCGCTAATGTGACGAAGGCTGGACGCCTGGCGCTGAAATGGGGCCCAGGGGCACCGTTTCGGAAGCGATTCGAGCGCCCAGAAGCGGCGCACTCTTCGCAAACGGGCCCCCTTCCGAGAGGGGGGCGCACACATACGCATCACTCGCACCAAAACCGGCTTCAGCCACGCTCGGCCGAATACCACCGCGGTGGAAATTACAGCTCGAGCAGGAACCAAAACCAGGGCGCACATCCCCATCTTTTTTCTGCGATGTTCGCGGCTTTGCGACGCAATGACCATCAAGCTGTACCGACGAGCGCGATTACTGCGAACGGGCAGCGCTGGTAAGCATGTAAAACAAGGGAAGGAGACTCTGTTTAATGAAATTACAGGGAGACTAATCAAATGCGTGAAGTGATTACATGTGTTCCACGGATGCATCTGCATTATTACAGAAAAAGAATCGTTTGAAACACACAAGTGCGGGTATGCGCAATGAGGCGAGGATTAAAAGATGAGGCCGTTTCAAATGGTTACCGGAATTACCTCCAGGCGTACGCTGGCGCTGAAAATAATCACTAAATGCATGTTTACAACGAATTAACAAAAAAAAATGTGCCCATTACTTCCGAGTTGTTAAGGTATACACAAGATAGATAGAATTAACAATTTGTTAATGATCGAAGAGGAAAGATAATGGCTGCTTGCCTAGAGGCCACACATTCGGTGGCACTAGAGAGTTGCCATGGAAAGTATCAGGGCGCGCTCATCAGTTTTGCGAGAGTGAAATACCAGAAAAATTTAACACCCGTGCAGAGAATGTCCGACGACCCTGTCACATATTATTAGGTGTTGCCATCACCAGGAAAGCACAAAGAAAAAAAAAACCAAAACAGCTTTCACAGAGCAAATGGGAGCAGGAAACGCGGCTGAAGCCGGCAAAGGATGAGCTTATCAATAGAGCCAACTTGAAAACAAACACACGTAGCGTGTGTGTATACGTGTACGTATATAATAAGAAATCAACCAGAAAGTATGCTGACGCCTATCTTTTTGTAAAAATAAACACAACGTGAAACTTATATCCAGGAAACGCAAATACGTGCTGAGTCCAGGGAGTAATGTACAAGTGCACTCGATATTGCGCAACGGCTTGCGAGATGCCGGTAAACAACTGTTTGCTTCCCCGCGTGGGAAAAGGTCGACATTCCAATATCCCAGAATACCTCTCTAATTGTATAAAAAATGAGCCAAAAAATATAAAGCACTTCCCGGAATCTTGGGAACGCCTCTTTGACGTCGCAAACGCGTTTGCAGGTAAAAGGAAAAAAAAAAAAAGCAAGTAAACAACTTCGTCAAAGTTAAAAGCTTGAATTACCGGACCCGAAGCAGGCACGAACTTTTCAAGTACCGTACGTGTCTAAGATAATTAGTTTTAGTGCTAGGACTTCGCTGAATTACTTACGAACACAGGAGCGGAAAAGACGACAAAGCGACGATGTCTCTCGAGAATGCCGCTTCATGTTCGCGCTCCGCGCACTTGTCGCAGCCTCTCTTGTACTGCGAGCCCCGAACTTTACTTTTATATCACTGCCAAAACACAACCGAAGCTGGAGTTTGCGGTGCCGAATATAGAAACTACGACAGCAGCGTTGCCTGCGCGCGCAGTTCCTGTAATTGGAAAAACTTGTAGCATTTAAGAACAACACAGAAAACGAACACAGGGAGGATCCGGGATGTTCAAGGAACGAAAAAACAACACAGTATACTTAGCGCCCGGCAAGCGGTTCACCGGGCTACATGAAGTGCAAGCACGCACGCAAAATAAAGCGCTACAGCATTCTGTGTAACGTTTCCCTGAGTACACCGTTAAAAATCATTTATGGTGTTTTACGCCCGAAAACCACGACATGATTATAAGAGACGCCGTAGCGAAGGTCTCCGGAAATTTCGACCACCTGGGTTTATTTAATCTGCACTGACATCGCACGGGCGTCAACATTTCGCCTCCATCGAAATGCAGCTCCATCGAAGTTGGCTGAGATTCGATATTGCGACCCTAGCAGCAGTAGCCAAGCGTCATAGACATATTTAATTCGTAACTTTTCGACGCAACGGGGGCACGTAGAGAGGTTTTCCGGAACAGCATCCACGAATAATGAGCATCACCTTGCGGTTGCTGTCACCTGCGCCCAAACCACGATAAAAGACCGTTTTTACCGAGTTCTAAACAGAACGCGGAAGCGAACCGAGGTGGCGACGAAGTTTTCGTGAGAGAACCGCAACTCACACTGAGCAAGCGAGGCAAGCTTTTACAGCAAGAACGAAAAACAAGCCCCGGTTTGTGAAAAAGGGAAAAGTGCACCCGCGCTTGTCCTCGGCGCAAAACGGGTGCTTCCGTTACCAGCACCCTTGTCCATACCCTTATCACATCCTCATTTCTTTAAAGATTGGATGTTAGTAAATAAAACACGCCTTAGATCAACTAATGTAACCCCTATCTTAAGGGTGAAAATACCAAAGTACCGTTGTACGGTAAATATTTCGCAGTTCCGCACAGAATATTAGGCGGTTTTCATTAACGGATCTGTGCGATGCAGGGCTACCAGTTAGTCCACCTTAAACTGGCAGCTATTACGTGAATCTTTATATTGCAATGGCGCAGAACAATAATTTACACAGTGGCACTGTATGTCAGGTCGATACATACGTGATTGTCGGTGTATGGTTATGAAATGCGTGCGTTGTCGGATATGCGGGAGTGTATGTTGGCGCGTCAATGTGATGCGATGTTCTTGTGATGCCTTGTCACTCTGTAAAGTGCCCTGGTAAGTGTTGATCTACCTATACAATGTGACTGAAAGCACAGCGTCATCTTTTGCTATACGCACCCCAAACAGGGGTGTGTATAGCAACGCTCCTTGCCTTGGGGTGTAGCTATACACCCAAGGATGGGTGTCGCCAATGGGACAAGTCATCTATACCCTTACAGGTGTTAAAACTTCCAGAGTGTACCCACAATCTTGCCATCAGCCCCAATGCTACATGATAGTCATAGTGGGAAGCAACCCAAGTGGCTTGCACAAGCGCCGCTGTTTAACTAGTCCTCGCGACGTTAAGTCAGTGAAGCCGTCTCAATCTTTCCATTTTTTTTTAACCGAGGAAAAACAAAAACATACCCCACGCTGATAACAAATATTTCCATATTCACTAACACTGCCAGCCCAGGCGGGTACCTCAAAGCTCCGAAGAAAATGTACCAAGGTACGCACTCTAGACGGCACCGACAGTGACCGAGGACGAACACAACCAAGTTTTTAAAGCATGAATGTTGAATCAGTGCAGACGAAGAGAAACATTACCCCGGAGACTTCCTGAAATGTGCATTACCTTGAAACAGCATCCACGTTTCGACACTACGAGGGGGAGCAGAAAATGGTGTGTTTGCATACTGCGAGGAAACAGAAGATATATGGTGGATATGAAGAAATTCTGCGTCTTACGTACTTCACGGGTCGCTTCTTTTCTCGAGGAAATGAAGCGCGGATACCACGTGGGAGAAAGGGGGTGCAGGGGAGAGTAAGCAAGAGGATGGCGCGAAAATATCAAAGGAAACGCTGGAGAGTCACGGCACTTCTTCGACAAACGCATAAATGTCATATTTGCAGCGGCTGCACAACACACGAATGCGCATATCTGAAGAGCTGCGTAAGCAACCCTCTGTCACATATTCGTCGTCAAACGAGCGCCTCGGGGCGTTGTTTGCACCTGTGTCACCGACTAGCGGATCAAAGTGAAACAAAAGCTGACGCACGCAGCTTCTTCGCGCAAGAAGCCGTTCGCTTTCGGCAGCAACGACATCGCCATATTTTATTTAGGGAGATCTCGTATGCTCGGAGCATATATAGACGATTTTTGTGTTGTTGCCGAAATTGAGGAAGGCAGGACGACAAACGCGCTATGCCGTTTGTTCGCCGCGGGGTCTTAAACGTAACAGCAACGGATCTTTCAAGAGAACGTCCGTCCGCGCTGTGAAACCCCTGAGGCAAAACTACGTAGAATACGATGACTGATGGACTTCGAAGCAACGCAGCAGCGGAGAGTGGATATGCTCCATCTACCCGCCGCATTAGGTTTGGCGGCCGTGGGGTGCTGGCTTGTTAAATCTTGTAGTCGCGAGTTCGATTCCCGACCACTGTCGTAGGCGCGTTTAGGTGGAGACTAAAGGAAGAAAAACAAGGAAGAAGCACCCGTCTAATTAGATCTAGGCGGCACGTCAAAGAAAAGAATACGGTCAAAATTCATCCGGCATCGCCCACTATACGGCATGCGCCATGACCACATCGTGGTTTTGGCACGTAACACACGATAAATTATAACTATTCGGGAATATAATGACCAAAAACACGTTAAGTGACAAGGCAGGAAAGCTATGTGGCAATACTAGATTTCCCCAGAGTATCGTTAATATTATTTTTTGCAGTAGTATTTTTTAGCCCTACTCAATTGCCTGCCAACATGGCCCCCGCGTAAAGCCTCTTGATGCACAACGAACGTGTGCGTTTGCTCGTATACCATTTGTTCATCTGGCGCATAAGGCACACACAGACGGTGTGAAAACACAAAGGCACGCGCGCTTCCACAGCCTCTTGCCCAGCGAAACGACCGGCTACGCACTCATTCTCCTCGGACGACACCCACGCGCGCGCTCACTCGTGACGTCATAGAAATCTATGACGCGTTCCGCGCCGCTTGCCCCTCTCTATGCTTCGCCTTGTGGGCAACAGCGACCCAAGAAGCACGCGCGAAAAGAAAAGAAAGGGAGAAGAAAGGGGGAGCGAGAGAGCGGGGCGTCGGGACACTCCAGAACAAAGAAGCGTGCCTTCCCGCGATGTTCCGAAGTTAGCGCAGCGCAGGCGTTTGTCATCTGTTTCCTTCTGATACTAAATCGACATTAATGAAAGAGAGAGAAAGAGAGAGAAATAAACTTCATTAAAGGACCAGGCGTTTTAAGCCCCCAAGGTCCGTTTTTACAGGCCCATAGATAAAAAATTCAAGCCCCATTTTTCAGCATCATTGTCACTGCAGACTACTTTACGAATATAAGCAAAATAAGGCCGAATTCAAAGACGTCTAACACCAAACAGCTCATAAACTTACGAGGTTTCGATGGACTGCCGAGTCAGAAAGGTAAAAGAGAAAGAGAAGGAAACTGGAAATGACGCGTCATACATATCAGACGCCCTTGTTATAACTCATAAACTTGCAATCTATAATTAGAATTATTAATATGTAACTATAATTTATAGGTTATAAGCTATAAGCTGCGAATTTGGGGCATCGAATGTGCCAGTGCTAAGTACAAGCGGTCACTATTTTCCAAAAAACCGAGCGAAGACGAAGGAAAAACATTCTATGCATTAAAAAAATAACTAAACAAATAAGAAAGAAAGAAAGAAGCGTCAAGGTCGTAAGAGTGAAAGTTGTGACATTGCAATTACGAGCCGGAAGATCTAGTGGTTTACGTATCCGCAGCGCACCGATTCATCAGACACCTCTGCTCGCATACCAGCGAACATGACAACGGCCGTCTCAGTAGTCAGCATTAAAATTCGTTCACTGTACTTGGCTGTCTCATCGTGCGTCATGCTACACGTTCCTAAAGATGCAGTGTACATCCCTGAGCATTACTATTGTCATTTTTGACATTATTCACGTAAATGAACGTGGCATCACTGATCACTCGCCCCTCTGAAGGCATGTTTCGTTCTCGTACTTTAAATAAAATACCTTAGATGCAGTTCGTGATTTGTTCTAACAACCGCGAATGTAGAAGCGACTTTGTGAAGGATAATACCAACAGCTGTAAGAAAATAAACCAATCTTCATAAAACGTTTACAAACATTTTCAAGTATGAAATAAAACAGAGCGTTTCAGGAACCAAAACCCGTCACATTGATCTGACGCAGGACCAGATTTCTGACGCCCACCTAAATTCCCCACTACCAATATTCCCATAAATTTAACGCAAAAACGCTGGACTCTCATGAATCGATCACTATTTTAACCCTAAGCCCGCGCACGATGCCGTGCTAAAACACACACACACACCTTTCCCTCAGTGTTAGTCTGTAATCGGGAGACCAAGTGAAAGGGCATTATTAAAAGATTCAGCGCCCCTTCAGGCACCTAGATAATAAAACAAGATTCACTGCCGGTTCTTGCAACATCTGACCGTTGAAATACTAGAGCTACCGTAAATTACTTGCACTTAATTAGACAATGGTGCAAGCTCTTTGTATCGCGGTGCGCGTAAGGGAAGCACGCGCAGAAAATACGATGAATGGAAGCGAGGAAAGGACAGAATTCAGGAATATTTCAAAGAAAAAAAGAAGTAATGGAAACAGAAAAGGGAAGTTCGACCGTCGAGTGTGGAAGAAAAAAAAATCGCGGCACCATTATGCGCGAACCAGCGAAAGCAGCGAAGGTGCCATTATGCGTGAACCATCGTATACCGTCATAGCCATGCGCTGTTCGACAAAACATTACCTAAGAAAGTAGGGGATTAAAACTACCGGGGACAGAAGAGGCTCTCGAGCGACATCAAAGGAGACTCGCCAGGAACGCAAATAAAGTAGATTAAAAGGCGAGAACCGCTAGACATGAAAAGGACAGGGTGTACTTTCGCTTATCGCAGGCCCCTGAACCAATTTGCCGTGTCCGTATTTTCTATTAGAAGGACACGATGAATCGGCTCTTGTACGGCTCCTGATTCATGGGAGTGCATAAAAAGAAGAAAAATAAGAAGAAAGGTCTGCATAGAGGGTCGAGAAAAACAGGCTGCTCTATGCGGGTATGAGAGAGAAAAAGAGTTCTAGCGCGACATGAGAAGCGAGGTTTTCGTTAGGACTCCCTCTTAAGAACAAAGGCTTTATGGAGTGTCCTTGAACTACGAAGAAGACAAGCACTGTAACTTAATTAGCGGATCCTCTAAGAGCTAGCTCTCAGAACGTCTCATTGGGACAGCGACAAATGAGGTAGAGATAGAGACAGATTGCACAGAAAGGCAAGGAATTTAACCAGCAATAGTTACAGTTGGTTCCCTTGAACGGCCATAAAGAAACACCAAGGAGGGTAGGAGGGAGCGAGAACGGAAGGCGAGACGAATATAAAGGAAGCGACCACGTACACTTAGCAGCCGTTGCCCACAGAGATAGCTACATTCAAATTAAGACGAGAAGAAATGAGGGCGCGTACAAAGGCGACAAAAAGGAAGCGTTCTCGACATATGGCATCAACATGCAAAATATAAATAATAAGTGATGAATATTGTATGCGCAAATTTGTAACACACCTGTACACGCCTAGCTCTGGAAAGGTGATATCCACAAAATGGAGTTAGTGACGTTCTCCTCTATGTTTCGGCGCGGAATTCAAAGCGGAAACTTTGACGTTGATTTTCTTTCTTAATACTGAACACACGATGACGAAATTTGCGATAATCGAGTTTCCAAACATTAGTGTACCAGTCCAGACGCCTTGATTGTTTCACTTAAGCGTCCCTTTAAGGTGGCTCACTCCTCGTGCAGCGACGAATGTGTACGCGCCATCAAAACAATTCGACATTCTGCGAGAGATATTTTCTAAACCCGGCTGAAACAAACACACGTGTGCCCGGCTCATAAGTATTTGGCAAGTATGTTCTGCTTCAACAGGATATAACTTGTAAGCAACGACGGTTGCGAAGTGCTCATATTTGGAGCGCCAGAGTAATCTAAAGATATCAGAAAATAATATCATCCATCGAAAAATACCGTGCATGCCCAGGAGGAGGCGACCATACCTTTTTTTTTTTTTTCCAATCATCAAATGTGAACAGCTCTATTTCGTGTGTGTTCGCAAGCGAGCGTATGAGACAGAGGTGTCGCATCTTTCTCGGTAGTGCAGGTACCGGGCCATTGCGGAAGGTAAATTAAATAAGCAAATGCCAGACAACGCACAAACTAAAATATGAGCCCGAAAAAAGTGCCCGTTTCTACCCAATTGCAGCTAACATGGGGAGCTCCAAGACCTCAGTACGTCCTAGAAAAGGCGAAAACTCGAACGTCCTGCTCCTCATTTGATCATGTCAAGCGCTCGAAGTTTGCGATGCCAAGACCATAAGATTTGGCAACTCTACACAGCTTTCGTGACGCACAGCAAAGCGGCTCGCAATCTGTGACCGCTGGAAAAGCAGACAAAGAGGGGGCTGGAAAAGAAAGAAAGAAAGAAAGAAAGAAAGAAAGAAAGAAAGAAAGAAAGAAAGAAAGAAAGAAAGAAAGAAAGAAAGAAAGAAAGAAAGAAAGAAAGAAAGGCAAGCAAGCGCGGTCGCAGCCCTCTGTCGCAAGGTGAAGAAGACAGGGTAGGGTCCAATCATGCTGCGTGAGGCAGCATCCTCAGCGACTCGTCGATAGTGGCGTACACCCGGGCTGCAGAAAGAGAGCGCCAAAAAAAAAAAAGGAGAAAGAGAAAAAAGAACGGGGGGAGGGAGGTACTGACGAGAAACCACGGTTCGGCTTCTGGCGCAATCGCGTTCCAAGCCGGCACTCTTGCCTCCATCATCCAGCCTGAAAAGGCTAGGGAGGCGACGTGATTCTTCTATCATCAACGCATGGCGCACATCGTCGAGCAAGCAATTTGGTGACCACAGGGCACTACGTGCACAGTGTGCCTATCTTTCCGCGATGGAGCGTGGCGGTGCAGTCAACTCGAACCTATCAGTAGCTCAGAACAAAAAAAGAAAAAATAACAAGGCAATAATAACCCTAAGAACTCCAGCCACCTTTCGCTTGTTTGTGAAGCATGTGTTAGCGCGCTTTCCTTTTTCGAATATGAGGATTCCCCGTGCCTCCCTTATGTGCGTGAGTTGGAATCAGGCAATGAACAACTTTATTGCCGGAACAAGAACGAGTATATATACACAACTAGCACCGCCGCCAGGCATGCGCACTAAAGATAAAAACAGTGACGTGGTCCTTACTGAGCCTTGCTACACCTTATAAGCAACTGAAAATAAGGCGCGCTTCTGTACGAAATACGTCGAGGCACACCAGACAACTTTAGGCAGGAGCTACGACCGAGATGACTACTGAAAAAAAAAATAAACAGAGAGAGAGAGAGAGAGACCTGCCTGGTCATGACGAGAGCAGGAGTACCGTGAAGGCGAAACGCAGAAAAGGAGGAGCTAGTCACAGGCGCCTGGTTTGAGTAGTAGGACGGTCCCGTGAACTAAATAAAGCCAAACTGTGGATGTCAAAATGACGCACGGCCAGTAAGCGCAGAGGATGGAATGGATAGATGGACATTTCTTGTCCAGGCGCGTGTCGTGCCAGTAATACAGTCACAACGTAACCCAAGGTACAGTGGCACAGAATTGGTAGACCGAAGAAGGCATAGTTCCATTAAACGGATACATGGACGGAAACACTAATAAACCGTACTCAAGTGCCCTTCTTACTTATCAGATGGGTTCCTGTATTCTACCAAGAACTTAGCAAGCAAAGCAGCACACTACTCAAGAATGCCGAAGCGTAAGAATAGATCCCCCGAAGATAAAATGTTCAGCACCATACGCGAGAAGAAAAATAAAGGAAAAAAAAACAAATGCTGTCACAGCAAAACAAACGGGGAAATTCAAAATTCACGAAGAAAGTGAGACCTGCAATCCCCACAGATACAAATGAACGGCTTCATTTGAGAGCTAAGCCGCCTTTCAGGCGGTGATAAATAGTTTCTTAAGGCCTCAGCACGTCGAAAAGGATGTGCAGAACACTGGTCTCGTAAGCACTGCTTCAGCCACGAGAACAGTGCCTCGCTAACAGCAAAGTCTGGCCGGTGTCGAAGGATTACGCAGCCAGGTCTCCGGCGGGACGTAATCTACGCTTAATCCACACTCCGCGGGAGCGCGCCAATGCCCTCAAGGATAGGGCAGTCGTGTGCACTGAGCAGTGCCTCAGCACAAACAGATACGCGAGAGCCACTGTCTAATTAAGGAATCATGAACGTTCCTGGATTACACATTCTGCAACTATACTAATTCTGATGCCTTAAGTCGTTTACATCGAACGGGCTTTACTAAGGAGTTAATAAAGGATACGCTGTCCCAAAACCCTGTATATCTAAGGAAAAACACAAAACGAGAATCCCCGTACACTTTGGTGACTTAGTCTCCTAATTTCCAGACCAGTTACTCCGAACAGCCCGCCTCGGCACAATGATACCAGAGAACGGTTCGTAGCATTAAACACCCCCCCCCCACCCTCCTCCTCCTCCTCCCCCCAAAGCTCCTGGAAAACTCGGGCAACTTAAAGAATATATGGCGATTCCTTGAAAGCTAGATGAGTTTACTGCGGCACCCGACAACGAAATATAAGAACGCAGAGAAAAATAGGCATCAAAAGCGTCCTTTACCCACCTTTTGAAAAGCTTTGATGTAGCGCAAAACAATACACGGACACGAGAAGGCACATAAGCCTTTCAAAACTTTTCAGCCTTTCAAAGCTTTTCAAGTGAACCACCAACAAGCCCACATCGCAACTCTCGTCGGCTTTACCCACCCTTGTGCAAAAACGTAGTCGCAGATGCTTACGCACATACACCACCGTGAGACTCGGTAAACGATACTATTACAAATAAAATAAGTGAACAAAGCGCGCTAAGGGCGACAATGTATCTAGATCTGGAGAGATAGTGTTCACTCAGAGAGAGAGAGAGAGAGCGTGTGCGTGTTGCAAGAGAGAAAGAGAGAGAGAAACCGTACAATGACACGTTCCACGTTGCGCGTTAAACACGGACAGTGACAAGTACTTATAGTGTAAATGGGAAAGTGCACTTGTAAGCGGGAGAATGACCCCACATAGCTATATAATAGCAACTGGGGGCTACCAGCCGGAATAATGCTCATCCAGCGTGTGAAACACTCGAAGGAGCTTGCAATGCAAGACCCGATAACGACCGCGGCGAGAAGCTCGAGGTTTTAATGGTCCACTCTTGCCTAAGTCAACGACTGCATGCTGCAGTAGATGTAGCAAGCCGTGCGCCATTGCGTTCGTTGCCTTCTAATTCGTGGACACAGCAAAATACGACTGCTCCAACGTTAGAATAAGACACATTCAGCAAGGGCGGCAATACACTTACAGAGAGACCACGCTTAGAGTTACATGACAGTCAGCACCACATCAACAACTCACGCAGCACGGACTGCGACCCACCGGAGCAGAGCATTTCTCCCACGAGAAAGCAAACTGTGTTGATGCATCATCAGTAGGCAAGAGCTTTATCTTGAGAACATGAAAATAGTCACACACACTGAATAAAAAGTCTAAGGTCCCGATGAAGGCAAAAGCTGTCGCCCGGGGTCCACAATGCTGGGATTTCATTCCATGCTACCGCCATAACTATTTCAGAAGCGAATGGCGTAGAACAAAAACGAAAACGGAACGAGGTGCAACGCAATACTTTTCTCCAATTACACCTACTTTCCTGACAAACATCGGTCGCGTTAGAAATAAGTGTTCCCGTTACGTTTGCGTAGTACTTCAACACTTTATCAGTAATTATTGGTTTATCTCGCTTTAACTTACCACGACACTTCTATCTGCGCTCCAAATCACCGTATTTTTCGGTCAGCCCACTATGGCGGGCAAGATGGGCGAACCAGAAAAGCGTCACTATGCTTCTGAAGAGATTCGCGCGTGCGTGTAGGACCATACCCCTCGCTCAAAGGCGGTCGCGAAGGCCCGTTGTACTCAAGAAACAAACAAAAAAAAAGAAAAAAAAAGATAGAAAGCCTTCACGACCTTGTGGGCCGAAGAGCGATGGGGACGCAGGGGACATTCTCACATGCACGTTGGATAGCCGAAGCAAAAGCACATACATGTAAAAGCAAGATCAGAAAAGAGGAAATAAACACAGAAGCAACAAAACAAGCACCAAGCACCACGACCCGAATGTACGTTCCTCACCCCAATGTATACGTTCCGTCAACGCTCGACTGACGGGCAGATCTATCGGACCTTACTGACGAGAAGGCAGCACTTCTCCGCATCCATAAAGGGCTGGTCAAGGTCACTGGCCAGGGGTCGGCTCGGCTAAGGAACTACATCGCCGAAAAGAGCAGCTGAGCTCAGCGATTGCATGGCTGGCTGTTATGACAGTGCCACGGCTTCCATCACGGTGGCGCCGTCGTTAGAATACACGAAGGGCCGCTGCGACGCAACTCGGCTACTCGGGCATCTGCCAACACGGTGCCAGTTTCCGACAAGGGGGAAGAATGAAAAAGATACATTATTCAGAGCAGCCACGGCGACAGCAATTACTCAGATTGTCTAGGCCTTTAGCATCGCTGTATAACATCCTGGAATGATCACGTAAACAGAATCCCCGTGAAGATCGCAAGTAAAACACGGAACAGTTTCGCGAAACGCCGTCATCAAAGGAATTGCTCACAAAACGGAGATAAGTGGCGACGTGCTTTCGTTATATTTAGCAAATCACGAACATACCGACGCACACAGAAAGATCACGAATAAAGAATAGTTATTCATCGTTCAAGTATGATATTTAAACACCAGTTAGTTACTGCGGATGTTTATACGCGCTTTGGCGTGGGAAAACTTGACGTTGCTACGGCTTATACGCAGCACCATCAGAACTGTACCTCCACAGCTGCGCGGGTAGACTAGTCTGTTCTCTAAGGCATTGCGCAGTACAGAGACAACCGGCACACAGATATTTAATATGCACGAAACACAATAAAAAGCATAACTCTTGCATTAATGAAAACCTCTCCATGCGTCTTTTTCTCGTTCACGAAAACTGCTATGCCCGTTTAACTGATCCATGCTGGTAATGTTTACTTTGGTGTATTGAGCAGTCTCTCAAATAGGACAAGTGTCGTTAGTATCCCGATACTGGAGAGAGCATCCTAACGTATAGGACAGCACTTGAGATGAAGAAGGTATAATATAATGTCACTAAGCTGGACGAGTGAACAAACGCTCATTATCCACAATAATCATGAGATGGTTCCTACCTGTTCGGTGTGTGTGACGCGCGTGCAATCCCTGACGCGCGTGCAATCCCAGATTGTCTATGTGCAGGCTAGCTTGTCTATGCGCTATCCTAGCTGGTCTATGTGTATCTATCTACAAGGGTAGCAGGCTACGACAGCGACGACATATTAACTGCTCTATATTCAGTCAAATGTGCAAGAGCAAACAAATGTAAAATGAGGAATCAGACATATAAGCTGGTGCGCGTGTCAGTTTTTGGTTCGGAGGAATGTCACGCCGAATGGTAATCAGAACTGAACAATATCAAAGCAAATTGATATATACATTAGGATCTAAATAGAAATACAATGCAAGTTAAAAGCGGTATTATACTGCAAGTCTAAATTTTACCATAACTTGTCAATATAGCCCACTCGCAGGCGCACAAAAAAAGTTTAACGACGTGGGAATATGCACATATCACATCATATGTAACTTCACGGCAATGCTCATCTTTTCCTGTAAAGCTTGTGTCTCGGCATAGCAGCTTCTCGCTGCAGTGAAACTACCTTTTCAAGAGGGTTACGCGTGGGAAGATGCTTTTATTCCTTCCACACGAATACATCGCAATTTCAGGAATTTCACATTCGTGTTCAAGCAAACTACAACACCGTAACGCTCGTTCAAATTGCG
Organism: Hyalomma asiaticum; assembly: GCA_013339685.2. Taxonomy (NCBI): domain Eukaryota; kingdom Metazoa; phylum Arthropoda; class Arachnida; order Ixodida; family Ixodidae; genus Hyalomma; species Hyalomma asiaticum. Next base: position 15,870,956 of record CM023485.1, on the reverse strand, counting down.
CACACGTCTAGTTATGACTGCTTTCGTGACAGTCGCGCAGACTGCCGTGTGTCATTCTCTTTGACATGGCGAGCTTTAAAAAAAAAAAAATCTAGACGATTCCCTGAACTTTCCAGGCATCAATTTCCTTGAAACTCTGGTTTTCGCGGTTAGTAGGCACTCTGCAACAACAGCCTGCTATTCTTTTTCGTTATTAGACTAAAACGAGCTAGTGCAAAAGATGCAATGCCAGCCTTCACAACTCCGATGAACTGGCCGCCGGCTCTCAAAATTCTCCAAATTCGCGGGCTCTCGAAAGCCTCACAAAAGCCCGCATCGCTTGACCCAAGTAAGGCATGATAACGACATTTACCTTTTTCTTTTTCCTATACGGAAACTGCGGATTGTTCATCTGTCACCTCTTTGTATAAGTTTTCGTCTCTGCTGTTTCCTGAATATTTTATTTCGAACGTCAGCTGGTCGTGCATAAAGCTGCATTTGGATGTCCTCCAGTCGTGATGAATCACAGTACGAAGACTACAAGCACGGTTCAGCATTACTAGAGTTCCGCGGTAGAGCTCCCACGTTCCAGGCGATGAATAATGCGCACAGTGGTTGGTGGGGCGTCATTACAGCGGTCAGTGATAACGCTGTTTCATAGTGATTAGTAGACAAGCGGACGCACGGTCATTCGTGATGTGAAATGGCGTTTGAGTGACGGCAACGACCGGAGCCTAAATTGTCGCGCCCAACGACAACAGGCAGACGTGCTCCAAGCGACGTTAGCGAGTGGACACCGCTTGCAAATTGTGACGTCCCCAGGCTGCCCGCGTTTACGAGCGGAGTACGAGGAAGGCACGGCCATGCCGACCTCGTCTCAACTTCGTTAAAATGAGCGGTCATTTTCGGGTGCGTGGAATCCAGTGCCGCGGGCATAAGGATGAGAGTCCATGCTTGCGAAAATTACTCGCAACTTTAACAATCGCAATTACGCGGAAATCGAGAAATAACACGCAATACAGTGCTGGAAATTCTCCCTCTGGCTTTCTTTCAGCAAGTTATTTCAAGCTGCGGAAAAGAATACGCCCACTGACACCTATATTCCTGCACCAGACACGTCATGTGTGCTTGGTGACTTGGCTTGCATCTCGTCAATTCTGTTAAACGCGAATGCATCTGAAGGAACTTCGCGCGTGCTTTCAGGTGACACGCCCGTTCTTGTCTTGACTGCATAATAATGTATGCCGGGGTTTTGCGTGCTAACAAGAGTATGTGATTATAAGGGACGCAGCAGTGAAAAATCCAGGAATTTCGACCACCTGTGCTTCGTCGGCCCGTATCCGGCACTGCGCAGAACACGGGCCTTTAACATGTGCACCTCCGTTACACAATGCGACCGGCACTGCCGGTAGCATCGGTAGTTAGCTGCATCTGGTAAGTGAAACAAAATCGCGCCTGATCGGTGGACGTTTAAAGGTACGTTGCTAATTACCTCTCTTACCAGCGAATGCTGGCTGCACTTGCGCACTTCAAGCAACCGACAAAACAATCCATATTCAAGCAGCCGCTAAAGGTAACATGGCTGTCGATCTGTCGATATGGGGAAGCGCAGTCTCTTAATGAACACAGTACGCGTGGAGCTTGACTGAAAGCACCGAAATGCTATCCATCCACCTTTCCTTCAAACCCTGTTGCCCCTCGTTGTGCAACGAGGAATTTCGATGGCCGGGCACATAAGATGGCTGACCAGACACACCGCAGTTCCAGACACCGGTTGCTACAGTAAAATAAAGTTCAAGAAAAAACGCCTGATGGAACCCAAAAACGCTCCACTTATCATAAGTACACAGTGATGCCAGCCACTCAAAAACTTCTTCCCGCAGATGCGTATGCTTTGCGTGAAGGATCGATTGATCGAGAAAGACTGCCTGGGGCATCGGCACAGCGTTACCGAACCTGAAATAAACTGCGGAATGTGTACACAGCGTTGCTTAACTGATCGATAAATCAAGTACCGACGAATCGGGCAAGCGCCCCGAAGAGGCAATCTGTACAGGACCACTCGGTACTTAACACTGCGGATAACAGGGCACACGTGCACTGGGGAACCAATATGAGCAACGTTATATAGCCGAGGGCCGATTCTAATTGCGTTTCCGAGAGATGGCGCAAACGCACTTCGAATCACTATGAATCAATGCATAGCGCTCGTGCGGTGGCTAGCTGAGCTCGTTTCTGGCGCTGTTTTCACGCTGCCCCTAAACTAAGTGTCGGCGACGGCAAAGTTTACAGTGTTAAAACGACGGGCAACTCTCGAGCCATTAGCGTAAAACTTCGGTTCTTTCGTAAAATTCAACGCGGAACAGTCATTAATAGAAACGGTTACCATGGCCTTTACATTTTGGAAGTGAGCTAGACTTCGCAAAGCAGGTGCACCGCACATACTCGTCGCTGCCAACGTATTCATTCGTTTCTCAAATTAAACTCAACTTTCCGTAGCCAAAGGGAGCAGAAAGAATCGGAACGCTTAAAATGTTTCCTACTGAGAAGTTCGAGAAGTACGCGTGTGAATAATAATAATAATAATAATAATAATAATAATAATAATAATAATAATAATAATAAAGCTTTGAGTATACAAGCAAAACATATTTTACAAAACACCAACTTTAAGTTCCAATGATTTATTCTAGCCTTCATGTGCGCAACACATATGTATTTCGGACAACTTTCCAATACCTCTGCTCTGTACACGGCAAAAATTAAAACGCACAAACACGACAATTCACGGTTGGAGTTGGATCAAAGCGCAACAAAGGCGTCTTCCACCTGTTCCCAACGTTGCGCAACACTCAGAGCGTGATCGGCGGTAATCAAGCTCTGCAAGCAAAAATGAAATTGAAAAGCAGCCTTCGCAAGTGATGCAACCACGCTGACAGGCGCCCTTACTACCCGGGATCGTACTCATTGGATTTGCGCCGTGCCTCTGGCACGGCTTACTTTTTCTTCCACGCGCTGTTGCGCAACCGGCTTTCACTGATTTGCTCAAGCACGCGGTGATGTTGATCCTCAAGGACGCCGATTACTAATAAATGTTGATGCAGCATGGGAAGCATGGCTGTCTGATCAAAGGAAACCGATATTCTGCGAGTTGGAGCTTCTCATCGACCGATCACCTGGCGCGAGTTTCCATGCACTCCCTCTAATGCATCGAACGTTCACTGTTGGACGGCGTAACGACTTTGAGCAGGCGTTGTAAGAAATAAGCTTTACCCCTGTGACAAGCGTACAACGCATCTTTATTGTCAGAACAAAGCCACCATCTATGGATGCGAGAAAGTGTGAAAAGCTCAGAAAAACAAGTCGACGCTAATTTCCGTAGAAACAAATGAAAACGCCGCCGTACAAGACTCCTATGCACTCTATGCGCAAATTGGTAGCTTAAGACGTAACAAAGGTGAACACCATGGCGAAGAGAAAGACGAGCCGTCGTCGACGAAATACGGCACTCACTAGGGGGAAGTACCTCCACGTTCAATCATATTATGACGGGAAATCAGAACGAAGCTTCGTTTACATGTCTGATTCGAGTTGGGCTATTTTCCTGCACATTGCTATTATCTAAAAGTGCAGCATGCCTCGACTACAAGCGCTAAGAACAGGCTGACGTTGATGTCGGCAGCATGGTACAATTACTAGGCACGGGATACTCCCTCGCCGTGAAAGCAAGATGGACAAAGATCAATCGCGAAACCTCGCTGTTGCTACGGGCTGCCCTTTCTTGACGTGGCCAATCACAATTTATCGGATCAGCCATCTGTGCGACTGTGACTTTATACGACAGTCGCTGTCAACTGGCGCGATATCAACCGCTATCAACAGCGTGTGCTCCGCACTGGAGCCTCAATTCGCGGCCTGTTCACATTAAAACGCCCTATTTCATAAGCCATACTCGCATATCCATCGGTGGCCAATGAATGTGTGATATGATGTCAATTCAACACTTATAGCTGTGGGCAACCCCCCCCCCCCCCCCCCCCCGAGAGACCGAAAACGAAGTAATAATGAAAATAGCTCTCAACGCTCAACAGGTATCTCGTCGTTGACCGAGGCGAGAAATTCCGCGTGAACAAAAGTCTTGTACTATTTCACCTTATAATTTTAATCACCAGTGCGATCCTCGGAACTACTTTGTAAGTATGCTGCTTCCTCATTATCGACCACTTCGCATTTCTTAAGATATCCAGTGTACATATTTCTTTAAGATGCAATTTGTTCATTTTTGCCAGCCTATATCTTCGGACAGCTTTCTGTGCGAGCGGTGAGCTACTTAATGCTCCACCCGTTTCTTCTCATTCTAGAAGAAAGTAGCAACATTCTTTAAAAATAGCACTGCTGCCTAGCCATCGCTACCTACGCGAGGTAAGACACATTAAACATAAAAGGAAGGACTGCGCTTCTAAGTCCAAGCCCTAGACCATCAGAACAAGAACAAACTTTCCTCAACTCACACAAAGAAAAAAGGGGGGGGGGGGGGGGCGACCGGTAAGTCTCCTGCGCTCTGAGCCCTCAAGGACACAGCATAACTGCGCGGCGCTCTGAGCTTATCCCTGATCCCGTATGGCGCGCTCAGAAGCGTATAACGACACTGATAGGCTTACGTGCAGCTCGCAGCATCACAGCCATTACTGCGGAACATAAGTCGGAGCAGTCGCTAAGCCGACTCGAAGGATCTATTTATATGGCGGCCGATAGACTTCGGAAGCGACGCGAGAGCACGCTGGCGGCGGAGGATTGGATCGACGCCCAAAGGAACAACCTCGGTTACATTCGGCTGTTTCCAGGCGTTTCTGGTGACAGTTTGTAAAGAGACGGAAGACCCCTGCCGTCAGCGAGTTGCACGTCTGTCCACCACTGGAATCCGGCGTCCGCTACGGTGCCTCGACTATTCACTAAACGCTGCTTCAATTCCTACACAATAGAGGCTTTGAAGCACATATAGTATAACACATACATGTAACGAATCATGCCTTAACGGCAAGTCCATATCCCAATTAAAAATAGAAAGAAATTCTGGTTTAGAGCGGGCAAATAGTCGCCACGTCAACGACTTCTGAGCGTCTTTAAGTATAGCATATTTCTCCAGAAGCCATCGAGCTAAATTGCAGTATTCAAAGAACCAATCTCGTGCGCAGATTTACGTAAGCGACATTTTGGATTAGGGGTCATGAAACTGCGCTGGTTAGTATAAACCCGCGGGTTCTTTCTGACCCAGGAGGTTTATTTCCGTAAGTGCAAAATGAATTTAATAAAAGAGAGATTATAATGCCAGTGTACCTATACCTCAACGAAAATACCAGCTAACAGATAAGTACAACGCCACAATGTCACCATGGTGAAATTGTGCTCTTGCAAGGCGCGCTTTCTGGAACTCTTGAAAAATTATATAAATAAAACGAAAGAGCAGATGAACTACTCATGGTGCTGGTCAGATATACCAATATTTCGGCTCGTGTTGACATTATCATTGTTTAAAAATAAACGGCGACGTGTTCTGCTCACCCATGCACACGTTCAGCGAGAAAATATACATGAACTCAGAGGTGTTCATGTGTAGTGCTGGTTTTATACAGTGGCTAGGGCTGGAAGCGTTAACAGAGCTGTGTATTATTTTCTTTTTCACCCGTAAAATACCACACCCTGTGCCTAGCTATGCGTGCTGCATACCGAAGTAGCGTTTCCGAGAAACCACAAAACAAAAAGCAACGACTAAATGGAAGGAAATGCAGCTTATGCCACCACTAAAGAACAGGGTGTCGTATACCAGACTAAAACTAGTACGTTGACTAGGTGATTGTACGTAAAGCGACAACTGAAATCTTGGGCAAATTAAATAAGTTCATTTTATTACGTAAATCGGGCTGCTAATATTTTCCCACGTTTCGATTCAAGCCTAGAAACATATGAGAAAAAAAAAAGACTAATTTTCCATAGTTACTTGATACCTTTGAAAAGAACGGCATCAAAAATCGGTCTTTATAATGAGACGAATCGTTTTCAGCCAATTTTTTCGCCAACTTCAGTACAAGAAGGAACTGCGACACAGCCAATGAAACCGACCACGACTAGACGCCGACCACGACTAGACGCCTGCGTCCTGGCATACGAAAAAAAAAAAAGCGATGGTCACTAAGGGCGACTTGCGGAAATCCATGGCTATGGGGACAACGCCATTCGAAAAGCTCAAGGAGCTCGAGCTGCACAGAGCACACAAACAGCGCGTACGCAAAAGCTGCGCGAAATGCACTCGAAAACAGGCGCCGTCTCTTTTAATCTCCTTCCGACTACTAGCTAGAGAGCAACAAACTCGTGAATTCGCGGCGACGGAAGGAAAACATGGCGAACTGCCCACATCTCGAGCCAGTCGCGACAAGTTGCGCAAGGCGAGCGGAAGCGCGTCACTGCAGACGCACTGTCAGCGTCAGCGGGAAGGAAACGTCCATAGCCGAGCGGCAGTATATATGCACAGCGGAAAGCCATAACAGGAGAGTCGTCGAGAGAACAGGCCATGCGGCACTCGAAGCCATCAACATACGGAACATGCAAGTGTCATTGCTCAAGCAAAGACAGCCGTGGGCTCCGCCGAGGCGAGCGTCCATTGACGAGGCTGCGACCGATTCATCGTTGTCAAATATATGCAACCACGCAGCCGGCACCGTCTTGGGCAAACGGCGTTTGCTTGGCATGAAAGCGAATTCACAGGCATGAATTACGACGCTTCAAGCGCTTAAACCACGACGTCAACATTAGGCACGCCACAGTAGGGCGCGCTACGCATTAAAAGCTTTCTCAATGCAGAGCTAAACCTAACAACTCGGGTGGTCTTCCCTGGAGTGGAGAAGCGCCGCTCCCGTGGCTCTCCCATGGTTATAGGAACTGAACCTGCGTCTTCGAGCTTAACAGCGCAAAAATTTAGCAATTTTACAAACACGGCGGGTTCTAAGGGATGACGAAATAAATAAATAAATAAATAAATAAATAAATAAATAAATAAATAAATAAATAAATAAATAAATAAATAAATAAATAAATAAGCTGCTCTTGCAAAAACGTGTACTTACTGCGTTCCAAAATGTTTAGATAGGCAGCCAACACGTGCCAGCGTTCAATGGATACATTTCCGTACGTGTCCGTAATCAATCAAAACGTTTTGCGGCATCAATGAAAAAAACAAACCCAACACTCATTATGACAGAGCACCGAATGACTCCATAAACGCTTCGCATCTTGTTAAGGTTGCCACCACACGTAAGCAACCGCTGTAGTAGCCTGGGTGCAGAATCTCATCCAAGGACTCCCCGTAGTAGCAATCCAAAATGCGGCGCTACTTTTCCGTATAACTTAGTTCTCGCTTTGTAAAATGATAACGTCGTAAATGTAGTGCAATGCACAAGATGATCCTAGCACTAACACGCTGTTGTTAAACGGATGTCTGGCAGCGATGCGGCAACATAAAGCGCACGACAAGAGTTGTCCATCAGTGTTTGACAGGGGGATATATGGCACAGCCGTGTGGCGAACTCAACTTGCCCTCTAGCGAGCCCGGATGTCCTGTCCCAAAATTTGCTTTTCCGCAGACTAGCCAGCAATCACGCTCATTTCTGAACAAAGAAAGCGAAGGAAGACTAGCGGCGTCTTCATTAATTCCATCAGCCGTTGTTTACCAATAAAGGAGTCAGGAGTTAGCGGCCTGTCCAGAGTAAACGTGTGCAAAGCTACCTCCACGTGTGCAAAGCTACCATTAGATAGGAGTTTAATAAAATAATAATAAAGTACAACAAAAAAAAAGCGGATTGCCGTAAGTGCAGTACCCTCCCGGAGAGGGCTAACTTAAGCTCCCAATCACCTGCCTTCTTTTTATTCGTATTGCCGCCTGTGCCAAACAGGGCCGCCTTCCTGTTTACGACAGACGCTAATGCGCTTCTCTTGTACGGCTGTCGTATTAATCACGAGGTCGAGCCAGGCTGGACCGATATTCCTATTGTAGGCAGCCGACCTTAGGCACAGGTCCGCAGTGCTCTGCGCCTGCACTTCTTCTGTTGCTCTAACACGCGAGAATTTACCCCTAGTTACCACTCTGTGACGACTGCAAAAGGAGCGGTTGCACTCGGTATAACTGTCGAGGTTGGCGCTCAGAGTTTCCATTTTAAGCCACAGTTTGGACGACGAACGGAGACGTACCACGACAGCGATCGGCGGGAGCGACACAAAGGTATCATAAGAAAAGAAGCCACCAGGACTAGAAAATGTTCTTGTCAGATACTAAAAACTTATAAAAAAGATTTTTATAAAAGCAAAACAACTACAAAAAAGAAACCACAGTTTCGCCAGAAGGGCGAAGCAATGAATGCGACAGCAATGCATGATAAACGACGTAAGACTAGCAGCTTTAGGGGCAATCTGAATTGTGGTGAACGCGGGCTTATTAA